>VUQK01036609.1:3261-20761 GCA_015106715.1 Bujurquina vittata | reverse complement strand
TGTTTGATGGATAACTTTTCTTGTAGTGCCTGTAGAACTGGTAACAGAGGTGTTGTACAGTTTGAGCACTGTGGGTTTGGATTAGATCCACATCCTGACCATTACCTGTGCGATCAATAAATAGTTTGCTTGGCTCAATAGAGTCACCAGGGTTTCCATCTGTATGTGTTTTAAAGACAGAAGGCAGCTTTTGTCACAGAGATCCATCCTGTCAGCCGCTGTAAACACACACAAAAGTCAATGTGAAGAGCGTCTTTATATGAATACATTTCTGACAGTACTTCACACTTATTGGCTCTCCTGTACCACTGATCAACTTTGTGTGCTGCGGCTTACTGGTTGTAAATGACTGGATCACTCCGCAGAGAGGAGAACAAAGCAACAAAACCAGTGGCGTGTGTGTGTGTGTGTGTGTGTGTGTGAGAGAGAGTAGCTCCTACAGGTGTATAAATGATGAGTGTTAAAAAATGCTTCATAGCTAAGGTTGGAATTGCGGCAATGAATCTACACTCAGTGGCAGAATTAAAATGTTGTAATTAAAATGTTCCTGCTGAAGAGATGGTCCATGTTGCCTTCATAAGGGTTTCATAAACTCCTGAAGTTAAATTAATTTGCAATTCCAAAACAGTCAAAATGTGTCAATAATCAGTTTAAACTGAGTTACACTAGAACGGTCATGTAAATTATTTCAGTAAAGCGACTTATCTTTATGTATAGAACACTTTTCTAGACCCACAAGGCAACAGCACAACGTAATGGCAGCAGAGGCGAAATGTTCATAGTTGAACTGCGAGTTTATCAATGAGTGTTGAAGGTTCAAAGCGTATTGGGAAGTTCTGGTAGG
Organism: Bujurquina vittata; assembly: GCA_015106715.1. Taxonomy (NCBI): domain Eukaryota; kingdom Metazoa; phylum Chordata; class Actinopteri; order Cichliformes; family Cichlidae; genus Bujurquina; species Bujurquina vittata. The sequence continues at coordinate 19,917 of VUQK01036609.1, read as the reverse complement.
CTAGAAAGGCAGCAGTAATGTACGTGATCAGCAGCTCTAACAGCTTTCCATGTCTGTCTTTAACAGAGCGCCTGTACTTCGCCACATTACGCAGTAAACCCAAAAGCACAGCCAACACGCACTACTTCTGCACTGATGATGAATTTGTGTATGAAAAGTAAGTATAGCACCCCCGCTGCAGCGCATTCTGCTTTCTAACAGTGTTTACAATGTTGCAAAGCTGGGCAGCTGTAACCAGTTTTGTTCAAGTGTGATTTGATGTTGTCAAAGATTGATTGACGGAGCTGTGCATGTAAATAGACTACTGCTTATAAAGTGCTTTTCTACTCTGTCTGAGCACTCAGAGCGCTTAAACAACCTGTTTACGTTTACCCCATTCATACAAGCACTTCCATGAGTAACTAACTTTAATGATCTAACATTCACACACATTGACATACTTAACACGTTGGGGTTAAGTATCTTGCCCAAGGATACATTGGCATGCAGCCTGGAGTAGCTGAACCGCCGACCTTCCGATCAGTGGGTGACCTGCTCTACCTCCTGAGCTACAGCCACCACCACAAGTGCATGTGCAACTCGACACACACACAAGAGAAATACTTTAGGAATTCAAGTGGAGACTTTCTCTCTCCGTACCACTTTCCTTTTCAGCCAGCAGGTGTCTGATGGACTCTGTGTGTTAAACTTCTTGCAGAAGGAGTGATTTATTTATTTTTTTTAACAGACTGTCCTTTGTGTCTCCAGCTTCTACGCGGACTTTGGGCCTCTGAACCTGGCCATGTTGTACCGATACTGCTGCAAGCTCAACAAGAAGCTCAAGGTGAGTTTCTACTGGTGCCTAACCCTCTGCAGGAATGCCCAGAATGCAACAGGACAGATGCAGCATGACGCAATCTTGCTTCCTGACTGTCACACACAGCAGGTTCACTGTGATGGTGAGCATTCACTGTCACGCCGACAGTGCTTGCTGTTTCCACTCCTTTCAGACTCTGGTTTGTGCTTGAACGTTACCACAGTGATTGCATTCTTCTTGTCATTTGTCATGACGTCCAGCTGACGTCCAGCCGGACGGTCTGGATCCACAGCCTGTGTTCAGTCTCGTTACACTCCTCAAAACAGCTGATGTTTGTTACCTGCTATACCACACAAGGCTGCACGTTTACCGCTTACAGTGACATAAAGGTAACAGGTGTTCAGTCTTTAGGTCTTGGTGTAATGGACCTGAGCTTGTTTGTCCTGGTTTCGTATTGTGACCAAACATGCTGTCACACGTGCACTGCAGCCAGGACTTACTGTAAAAACACAAATGTCTGAATCACTTAAATTGAACAAAAACAGTGTAAAGCCCGGGCACAAAGTCTACATTATGTTGGGTGGTACTGAAGTCCAAATAGCACGCCTGGTATTAGGGGGAATTCACAGCTAGAGAGTGAGCGTCATGTGTAAAAACACTGCTTGGAGATACTGTGGATGATCTGTGGAGTGGTTTATATTCTTCTGTATGGTGTTTGCTGCTTGTTTTTTTTCTGAGCCGCCTTGCTAGTAATCCATTTGCCTTTTCATACTAGTCTTGCTTTAGATATCCGAGTTTTTTTCTCAGCCTTTCCGGTCAGAAGGTTGTCCATTTCTTTTTTTTAAAATATTTTTAATTTCTTTAAGAAGCTGAATGTTGTGGGTTGGTGGTTGTGAGAGTTTTTAATTTTCCCACCAAACTGAGAAATGAGGCTCTTTTTATCTGATACTGTTTTGAAGTTCTAGCTGTGCATTTCCTCCTGATTGCTGCTTCACATGCATCCCGTAAGACTATTGGACTTATGGATGTTTTTATTTCTCTTTTAATTTGTTCTTTTACTCCCTTCTTGTTTCGGATGCCCACATTTAATTTCCAAACTGTATTTTTCCTATTTTTCCTGCTACTATTTAAGTCTAATTTTACCTGATAGAACAGTGAGCCGAGATATCTGCAGCTCCAATTTTAAATTTACTTACTTTATGCAAGTCTCATTTGTTCCTAATCACGTAATCAATTCTCGGGTGTGTGTTGTGTGTCATTGAGTAATTGTGTACATTCGTTTGTAGGATGGTATTCGCTCCAGACATCAACGGTATTCCCTGTTCCTTCATAGATGTGTCATTTTGGCCAAAAAAGTCTTGCTTCTGTTGGTGCTTGTTGCATCAATCAGATGAATAAGACATATATTAAAATCTCCTGCACATATTACGATTCCTTCAGAGTCTGATTCTATGGTTGTCAGCAGAGTCTTAACAAACTGTTTATCACTCTCAGGTGGGATGGAAACATTAATCAGTGTAACCCTCTCACTTTCCAGTTTTCCTCTTACAATTACACAGCGTCTCTTATCTTTAATTTTTTTTAGTGCGTTCAAAGCTCACAGAATTTTTTGATGAGTATTTCTGCCCCTCTTTTCCAGCTTTTCTTATGTGTGTTGTAACATGTATTTCTGTAACCAAATTTAAACAAAGTTTCTCGTGTTCTTCTTGGGATAGATGTGTCTCTAGTAAATATATAATACTGGCATTCATTTTTCTCATTTTAATTATTACGTCACTCCTTTTAGTTGGATTATTGATCTCATTCATATTCATGGACACCAAAGTTACACTCATTTAACTTCTGTAAAATCCAGTCTGATCTATTGGATTTTAGGCAGATCTGCTCTGATCAGAACTTAACATGGAAGACCGCCTTAAGAACAAACCAATTTTTCTCACGTGTTTCTTTCTTTAGCGGTCATTTGTGTCGATTTTTTTCCTCTGAATTTAATATGATCAATCTTTTGTTCAGATACTTGTGAAATTTCAAACCTTGCTTTCTTGGTGCTGGCTCTCACATGTACATGTGCTATATGCATATAAAAATGAGCCTAAGTGCCTCCTAAGGTCTGTTTTTCTGCTTCTAATTAGTAGGGTGTCCATCCTGTACATGAGTACTGGGAACTGCATACAGGAACTTACTTTAAAATTTGGACACAGTCAGTGATGAATAAGCTGGAGGGTTCAGCAGTAAATGAACTGGTTCTTCTACATGAGCACTCAAAGCACTTTATACAGTATGTATAGTCACTTGTATCTGTTACTGCATCCATTTGCATATGTGTTAGCTTGTCGATTGATAGTCACTTGTTAGATTGTGTTTGGTTTTTTTTTTTGTAATGTTTTTGCCCTCTTGGCCAGGTCTCTCTTGGAAAAGAGAGTTTAATCTCTGAGAGTTTTTCCTTGGTTAAATGAAGGCTTAATGGGGAAAAAGTGCTTTTTATCTAAAATTCACACACGTTCACTCTCTGAATCCATTGGTGTATGCAGACTGGAGCAGCCAGGAATTGAACCTTCAACCTTCCAGTTAGTAGAGGACCTGCTCTGCGTCCTGAGCCACCCGGCTCTCAGTCTCTAATGAGAAGATAAGGGCAGCTGATGGTTTAATGGTCCCTGAGAACCTGCAGCTCATGTTGCTCGCTTGACTTTTTCACTAGTTTTGTTTGGAGCGAAATTGAGTTTTTAATTTTTTCAGCAGCTGATCTGAAATACACAAATCTGACGGGTTTGATGGAGACAGCTGTTGATAATAAATGTTTGTAATAAATGTGTAACTATTCTGTGCTCTCTTGTTGTTTACAGTCATTTACACTGACCAGGAAACGAATCGTTCATTACACCAGCTTCGATCAGAGGACGAGATCCAACGCAGCCGTGCTGATCGGAGGCTACGCTGTAAGTACATGTCTGCTTCTTATTGATGTGTGTGTGTGTGTGTGTGTGTGTGTAAATCAGACCTTTTCAGGCGAGGCCTCCCCAGCAGAAGGGAAGCTAGGCTTCAAAAACAAGACATGTGACACACAGATCAATAAGAACTCATCTTAAAGTCACGTTGCCTCCTATTTATGTTTTTTTTATTTATGCAGGTGAATTGGTGGACAGTGTTTTTTCTTTTATTTATCCTACCCTTGCTGATGGACAAAAGAATGAATACTGTTCATCAGAAAAAAACCCTTCAATGGATTCATGTAAATCAGGGTGCGTTTTCAAAGGCTGCAGGGATTTTCTGCTATATACCTGTTTTGTGTAACTTTGCAAATGTCACAAGCCTATATTTTATTCACAGTAGAACACGGAAAACATCAAATATTTTATAAGAATTTAAGAAAAATGGCTCATTTTGAATTTTGCAGAAACACTTTTTTTTTAAAAGTTGGGATGGAGGCAACAAAAGACTGCAAAAGAAGAAACAGTCGGAGGAACATTATGCAACTAATGAGGTGAACTGGCAATGGGTCAGCAACATGGTTGGGTATAAAAAGAAGATCTTTGAGAGTCCACAGTGCTCAGAAGTAAAGCTGTGCAGAGGTTCACCACTCTGCAAAAAAATGTATTTACAAATTGTAACAATTTCAGAATTATGTTACTCAGTGTAAAATTGTCCAGACTTGTTTGTTTAAAGATCTACAGCAGTGGTTCTCAAATTCTTCACAGTGAGGACCACCTCAGAACATCTTGAGCTGCTCAAGCACCACCCTTATGACCGGTGTTGTGCCAAAAAGTGATCATCTGCCAAAAGCTGATTTCCTGTATTTGCCAGAAAAGGATAGCTGTTGTAAATGACTTCACAAATACACCCTTACAGCTCTATAAAGATATTTCAAGTGTCCAAAAATGACTGGATTGATTAGGTTTTCTACTCTACTTTGAGAAGTCAAAGCACTCCTTACAACATGCCTTTTAGTGCTTAGCAGGTGACATGCGCTACCTCCTGAGCTCCAGCCACACCTAATAATCTGTGATACCTCTCAAAAAAGGTCATTTCTTCATTTTATACAGAAGTTAAATCCTGTTGACTGGACTTTTTTTTTTAAACCCAATATAAGCAAAGACGTTGCTAATAAAAGCACATAGAAACATCACTTTATAGCAGACGATCACTTTTTGGCACAACACCTGTAGTGCCTCACAACCAAAATGATTTTTTACATTTTTTTTAATTAGCGTAATTTCACTCTCGCTGTTGCAGGAAGCCCTCAAATGTGCTCCTTGCTCCTCCTAAAAACACAGCAGCAATAAAACTGGCGACACTGTTACACATTCAAAACAATCAGTGACTCAAGTGTATAAAATTGTGAAATTCAACTCTTAATTAATTCGTCTCTCTCTGTTGACCACAGACAAGCGTATGTGTTCAGTACTCATAATCAAAAGATCTAAAATTACGAATCTGAAATGCATTGCGTGTCATTTAAAACCAGCATATTTTAAGACACAATTTTGGTATCAAGTGTTTCGGCCCTTTAAAGAGTTTGAGTTTGCATTTAAGAGTTTGCGTTTATTCTACTTTTTTAAAAAAAAAAATTCTTCAATTAGATATGTATTCAGATAAATATTCAGCTAATATTAAGCTTTTACTGTTAAATCTTGTCCGTTGTTTCCTGCATTGTCATTCTGCTTCATTTCAAGGCTAAAGTTGCACACAGCTCTGCTTTGGTACCAACTTTTATATTTTGCTGTGTTGTGACTTTTTGCATCAAATGCAGATTAACAATTAGCATGTTTCTGGATTTTTTTTTGTGCATATGTTAGCTTTCAACAGTTTAACACTTTGGCTTGAAGGTAAATGATTCAGCAACGTCAAGTTTCCTCAAGTTCTTAGCAATTATAGCAATCCAGCTCTCAGCATTCACACTGCATTTTCTTGGAAATGCGTTCTCCATTATTGTCTGTTCTGTCTCTATCTCAGGTGATCTACCTGAAGAGAACGCCTGAAGAAGCCTATAGAGCTTTGATTTCGGGTTCAAATGCCTCCTACCTGCCCTTCAGGTGAGTCTATCAAGTAAGGCTGCAATGATTTTGTTGACATAATCGATTACATCAACTACAAAGATTAGTCGACGTGGAATTTTAATGTTGACTCCTACCAAAATAATCTCTAGTTGCAGCCCTACTCTCAAGTAGCGGTATTACTGCAGTAGAAACAGTACGAAACCAGAAATGTGTACTTTGTACCATTGGCTAGAAAAGACAAATCAGTTAATTAGATTTAGTATTTCTAAATAAATTCTTATTACAGTGAACCTCTCCATTTATGTTAATGCTGACCTGTCTTGGAATAATGATTACATCTGGTGTTCTTATGAGTAATTCCTACATTAATGAGCAAAACAATGCGATAAACCTATCCTGCACTGTTTTGTTGCTCTGTCATGCATATGGTATATTGTGTGTAGTACCACAATACAACGAACATAGAACCATACCATTTCCTAACTTGTCTCCCATTAGTATAATGACATTAACGTTGACTTGAATGTTATGAAGCAAACACCAGATCTGTACCACAGAGCTGTTTTGAGGCTAGCCAGCTAACTGCACCTGCCCCGCATTGCTCTTGACTAGCAGAATGCATGTGTTGGAGTTACAGTAGAACCTATCGATCCAGCCATTTCTACGGCTTGTCTGGGCCGGGTCGCAAGAGCAGCAGTCAGAGCAGAGAAGCCCAGTTTTCCCCCACCTCCTCCAGCTCGTCCAGGGGGGACATTGAGTAGTTCCCAGGCCAGCTGAGAGAGATAATCTCTCCAGTGAGTCCTGTGTCTGCCCTGGGGCCTCCTCCAGGCAGAACATGCCCGAAACCTCACCCAAGAGGCATCCTAGTCAGATGGCTGATCCAACTCAACTGGCTCCTTTGCTTCTGGATGAACAGTGATTCTACTCTGTCCCTTTGAAATGACCAAGCTCCCCATCCTTTCTTTAAGGGAGAGCTCAGCTACTCTTTGAAGGAAGCTCATATCTGCTGCCAGTATCCACAGTCTCATTCTTTCAGTCACTACCCAAAGCTTATGACTATAGGTGAGGGTGGGACCGTAGATTGATCGATAAATCAACAGCTTTGCTTTTATGCTCAGCTCTGTCTTCATCACGACAGATTGGAAAAGCCACCCCAATCATCAGTCACTCTCATGGCCCTCTCTCCTCTGACTTGTGAAGACCCCGAGAGACTTAGACTCCACTGCCTGGGGTAGGAACTCATCCTCGACCTGGAGGGTTTTGGACTTGGAGGTGCTGTAGCTTCATGCCTTAAGGCTCGGCCACCAGACGTTGTGATTTTTAATAATACTGCTACAGGTTACAGGGTGTGCATCCTGATCATGTAATGATCATATGCTGCATGCCCTATACTGTATGTTATCCCTACTGTCCCCGCCCGTTTGCTCAGTTAGAGGCTAAAAGATATCGGATTGCTTCTCAGTCTGACAATTTTATCTGACATAGTTTTTTGTTTGGAATGACTTTAAATTGTAGTAGAGTTTTTGCAGTGTGGCGTTAATACTTTTTTTAAAAAAAAAATGAAACCCTTTAACGCCGAGCTCATTGTTGCATTTCATCACTGACACGTTTGTGCGCGCGCACTTGGCGTTATTGTAATTACGCAATAGTTTCTCCTGTCTGTTTCTGACAGCTGAGAAATTGCACAGAAAAATGCAGACGCGTTTCCAAAGTGGCGGCAATGATACAGTGTTAAAGGGTTAAGTGAAGGATTTTCTGCACCACTGCTCACAGCAGCTGCAAATAGGAAGAATAAAGTTTGTCCAAGGCTTCCGTTTGTGCTGAGACTCAGACTCAGAGGAGACGAGCTGAGTGTGTGTGGCTGCATATGTAATAAAGGGCTTTTTGTTGTCGCCAAACTCACTGGTTACATAACAGCTAAGCGCGCCGTTGAATGGAGGAGGACTGTTTTCCTGGTGGCCAGAGGAGGAGCTGTGAGCTCTCATCTGGCTGCTAATGGATTAAACATGATGAGGAAGCCACGCCTATTCAGGGAGGGTTAGTAGTGAGGCATTCACAGACTGTCTAACTGCAGCTAGTGGGTCCAAAGGATTCAGGATCCATAAGCTGCTGCTAGCAAGCACCACTCTTAAAGCTTGAGGTCAGCTGTTGGATGTGCAGATTAGGTACCTGGGACCACATGTTTTATCAATTTTTATTCTTTTTTTTTTCATGTTAGGATGTAGGAGTACTTTTCAGTAGATTGAGATGTTAGTCACCGGAAAGCTGTGTTAATTGTCATGAAAACCACCTGTCAGTCTTAAACTCAGGCTGTTTTTGTACACCTGTGATGGAAGGTGTGGTCTGATATGAGCTGTTATCTGTTGAGTCTGTGTTAAGTATGTCTTTGATAAGACTCCCTCCCTTCCATCATGGTTTGAAGCAGGAAGTGCTGTTAAAATTAGGCTGAACTTTTGCACACTGGGGAAATGAAATCCTCTCTGACCAAAATGAGTGAAAAGCTCTGCAGCCATGTGTAATACATTCATTCAACCAAACCCGGACGCTCTCACCTACAACTTGGGCAGTGCAGATATAAAGATTTAAGCTGGCATGAGGCAACAGTCAGTGCTTGTTCTGCTTTTTGGTTTTTGCTGTCACCATATTTAAGCCAAGTCAACATGTGGCATGCTAGCTTTAAATTTCCACCGCAGGGCTGTAAATCCCAGCTTTGAGCCAATCCATGTGGACTTTTTCTTCCAAACTTTGTGGTACAAATGGCTCCAGGTAAAAACATGTTGTCTTTCCCTCACATGGTTTCCAGTCACTGTGTGGAACCTGATCAGTACCCTCAAAAACCCGCAGATGAAACAAATGTAGTCAACATTTTTGAAAGTGGAAAAATATCCAAACAGCAGAATATTCTGTTAATCCAAAGTTATTTTGGAACATGGAAAGCATTATGAATGAAAAATGGCATCAAGCATCCAAGGCCAGGCACTCAAAAGCCCTGCACTGACAACAGACACGCTTATACACACTTATACAACACGTATAAGTGTGTATAAGCGCTTTGAGTGAGCAGTCAGAGTTGGAAAGCGTTATATAAGAACTGGTCTATTTACCATTTACCATTTCAGGGTGTAGAAGAGTGTGTGTGTTGTGAGTGGACCGGTTTACAAAGCTCTTTGTTTAAAGGTAAGACTGGAAGAATTAATTCAGGGTGTGATGCATGTTCAGTACACCTGGGAAAACAAGAGAGGTATGTAAAATATGCATAATGAATTTGAATGACTCTACTAGTTTTGTTGGTTTTACATTACAATTGTGCACCACCTCAGCAAGGTGGCCCAAAAGTCACATGATGTCATTTGTATGCGACACAAACACAGACGGTTGTTCCGTCTAGCTTCCTTTGGATTCTGTCATCGGCACCGAGCATAAAAAATTGTCTAACATTTCCTTCATTGCCGTTTCAAAAATGGTGGGTTTAATTCTTGCGATGGAGTCGCTCTCATGACTCATTTAGTGACGTCACTGCCTGGCCAATCATTGGGACGCAGGCTGTTGATGTCAAACTCTGCCAGTATCTAATTTATCCAATACAAGAAAAAAGATATCTCACTTTAGGGTTTGTTTGTTTTTTTCCTGCAAAATGAGATTGTCAAGCATGCTAACACAAACATGCCACAAATGTCATAAGATGAGGCGGTCTGCTATTGAATTGTTGTTGCTGTCTACATAGACAGACAGAAATTCACATTTAACTATTACGCTTACACTCAGCAACCAGCTGACAACAAAGGTAAGATTGCTGCTATTTTCAATGGCTTTTTTCTTGGTTAGTAAATAAGCTAAGTTGGAACTTACAAGAAAGTGAACTTGATATTGTCCCTGTAATAACGACAGATTTTTGATGTTCCCAACAAACCTCACAAGTTAATAAAGTCATCAGCGCCTTAAAATCTCAAAATGTAGGGACATTTCTTCAACTTAATACTGGATTTATAAAAAAACCCTAATAACAATCTAAATTCATTTCATCTCAAACTCTTGAATGGATGTCATCACGCCTCTCCAATAGGGCACAATGTGTTGACGTAAACCGTGTGTCCGGTAATGTTCGGTGTTCTGTGGGTATTCCTTTGTTGGGCCCTCTGCTATGTAGCCTCTACATCAGGGATCCTCAACTCGAGGCCTCGAGATGAGGATCCCTGCTCTACATCAGTGACCTTCCACAAGAGTGGCGCGGCATTGGAAGGCAAATGCATGCAGGTAACACTGTTACGATATACATGCAAAAGCTGCAGAGCTTGCCGTGAAGAAATGTAACAGTTGCAATGGGACTGATCAGAGTGACTTGACCAGTCTTGTCTTACTCTGAATATAAGTAAGACTAAAGGTACATACTGGAGAGATTTTATTTCTCGGCTCTCCTGGGGACGCCTTGGGGTCCCCCCGGAAGAGCTGGAGGAGGCGGCTGGGGAGAGGGAGGTCTGTTCTGTGCTTAGGCTGCTGCCCCTGCAACCCGGCCCTGGATAAGAATAAAGTAACATCGTGATACTATGTTTTATCACCCTACACGCACGCACGCACACGCACACGCACACACACACAAAAACCCCACTATAGGTTAATAGTGCTAGGCTGATGTATATTTTAATCAGTATATCTGTCTCTGCAGGGATGCTTCTTTTGGGAATTGCACCTACAACCTGACTGTGTTGGACTGCTTGCAGGGCATCAGGAAGGTGAGGTCACACACCGTCTGCTGAGGACTTGAATTGAAAGACTTCGATTAGTGTCTTTATGTCATTTGTTTTGCCAGAGGAGCTGATTAACTTAATTACCAACCTCTACTTTCCAAACTAACTTTTTGGTTTGGGGATCATTTGTTGTGCTGACTTATTTATGAATGGTGCTTTACTATATAAATGTATTTTTACAAAAAATTTGACGTTTGCAGCCATCGTTAAAGAAAATGTTGAAATATTTTCTGTTTTGAAATTTTTCCTTTTTAAGATTTGATACTTTATCTACACACGGATTAACGGAGAGTTTTTGAATTGTTAGAGAGATCTAAAAATCTGAAGAAGTTGCATTAGTCAGGATTTTGTAGCAAACATTTTTCCCATTTTCCTGACATTTCCTTGACGAAACTCTGGCTCCTGTCAGCTGTTTGTAAACCGGGGGGGTCACAGGTCTGATGTGCTGAAAATCCGGAATTGCCACAATACTGGGAATAAAGGATGAGGTGATAATGTAATCTATAGATACTGATTAATTTTGCTCTCATTCATTTTTATTTTCTGAGGAATGTTGTTGTGCATTGTGTTAGTGAAACAATAACTCAGGTGAGCTATAGTAGACACAGATTAAGTCAGTTATTTTTTTTACTCAATTTCTGCTCGTTTTCTAGTCAAATGTGGCTTTTATGTTCATTTGAAGTTATTTTTTTGTTGTTTGTGAGAAATAAAGACGTTCTAAGTCTCTCAAATCGTCATTTGATCCAGAAATAAATTTTTCATATATGCAAATGAATCCAAACAAAATTAGAAAATGCTAAATTTGTGACTTCAGATTGAAGCAAGCTGTTTTCCGCCCCAGACTTTGCGATCCTTTTAACAGCTTACGGTTGCATAAAAAGCCCAGTGTGGTCACCTGGATGACGAGCTGCTGTGCTACAGGACGGCGTCAGGAGCCAATCAAAGCAGCAGCTCTGTGTGTGCATGTGCTTGTGTATTGTGATCAAAGTGGAGCAGCGGTGTGAATAAAGCCATTCAGTGTATTCACACTGCTAATTGTTAGTTTTAAGGAAAAGCCTCACAGCAGCTAGGTCCTGTGTTCTGCCCTGTGACGAACACCCCTGTCAAGGGTGTACCTTGCTTATGGTTCAGTGTGAGCTGGAATAGGCTCTTGGTCTCCCCAGTTGGATATGCAGTTAAGCAAATGAATGGAGGAAGATTATTTTTAATACTTTGTTATACATCCTGACCTCCTGAATTCTGGGAACCATGGACCACTCTACCTTCCAGCTTGGTTGTGGCTCTTTCCGCTCGGTTTTGTTCAGTTGATGTGTTTAAAGTGTCGGCTGTTTTGTGTTTCAGGCTCTTCAGCATGGCTTCTTCAACTTTGAAACCTTTGATGTGGATGAATATGAACATTATGAGGTATGAATACATCAGTAGTATCCAGCTGCCGCCTAGGTTTACTTCATGAAGTCAGTCTGTTGCATTTATGTGGGAGAAGGAAACGCTTTTGACAAAAAAGGTCTCTCAGCCCAAGTTGCTCTCAATGCATTCATCAGAGTGTGAATGTTTGATAGACTATTTAGGCGTAGAACAAGTGCCTGCACAAATGGGTGTGAACGTTGTATGAAACACTTTGTGTGCTCAAGTAGATGTACTTCATAAGAACCAATCCGTTTGCCACTTAGTGTTTACCGAAATCAGGAGTTGAGCAACTTGGCAAACAGTTTTAGATCCCTGTAGGTTCTTTTCTGACATTATGACACGTTGCCCAGCAACCACCTGTATTGACCCAATGCTATGAATAGGTCATACCAATTACCCATTTACAGTGTTTATGCTTCTATATACAGTGCTCAAAAAAATTACTTTGAAAACACAGGATCTCAATGGGGGAAAGAATCATACTGGGTATCTATACTGACATGGACTGCATAATATAGGAATAAAATAATGCCACATCCTTTGATGGAAATTAAAATGATCATCCTACAGAATTCAAAGACACCCCAAATATCAAAGTGAAAGCATGATGCAGCAGGCTAGTCCATTTTTGCTGAAATTTGTATGTTTGTATGGCCCCAGTGTGCTTGTTTGAATGCCTGACAACATCTCCTAATGATGGCGCATGATGTCCTGGGGGATTTCCTCTCAGATCTGGACCAGGGGATCACAGAGGGGAGGGGGCAGTCAATGGCATCCGTTTTTCATCCTCCAGGAACTGCCTGCATGCTCTCATCACATGAGGCCGGGCATTGTCGTGCACCAGCATAGGGGCTGACAGTAGGTCCAAAGATTTCCTCCTGATACCTGCTGTTGTCTAGCCTGTAGAGGTCTGTGCATTCCTCCATGGATATACCTCCCCAGACAGCACTGACCCATCACCAAACCAGTTGTGCAGAACAATGTTACAGGCAGCATAACGGTCTCCACAGCTTCTCCAGACCCTTTCATGTCTTTCACATATGCTCAGGGTGAATTAAATTAAATACAACTTTATTTTTATAGCGCCAAATCACAACGAACAGTCGTCTCGTTGACTGGGTCACTGATGTGACATAACTGTGTGTCCACCATATCGGTGGAGGCAAAGCCGCGCTGTGAACTAATGCAAGTGAATGGACTGAATTTCATAAAGCGCCTTTCTACAAAGTTGTTTAAGTGGATGCATTCATTCACACATTTAAATATGCACTAATGTACACTAGGAACCTGTTGGGCACAAAAAAAGAAAATGTTTTCAAAATGTTAGAATGGCCAAATATGATCAAAAACAATTCGTCAGTCTGACCTGTGAAAGCTAATCCCATGTGATCCTGTTCTGACTGTAAAATGGTTCAAAAACCTCCACACAGCACCAGAGTGCAGCATCTCTCTCATGTTGTGTTGGCGTACGGGTCAGTGCTCAATGCAGCATCTACGTATATACAGACGTAGTTTAATGAAAGAAAAACCCACAATGGCAACAGAAATAAGTTTAATCTCATCATTTCTGTCCAGGCCTGTTTTTATGAGTTTGTTTTTTAAAATAATTCTGTTGAAGCATGGTTGCAAAGCAATAGCAGACTTTCATTTGTTCATTTTCATAGAATTTTTATGTATTATTACTTTTGTCAGATTAAAGTTATTTCTGTTACCATTGTGGGCTTTTCTTTCATTAACCGAGGGGTACGAACAACTTTGTCCACGTCTGTATGTCTATGCTTGAACCTGCCAATTCGGGTATTTGATGGCAAATGCCAATTGGCAGTTAGCACAGGGCGCAGCAGATGTCCATCGGGCCCTCAGGCCACCCTCATGAAGTCGGTTTCGGATTATTTGGTCAGATATTCTCACCAGTGACTGCTGGAGGTCATTTTGTAGCTCTGGTAGTGCTCATCCTGTTCCTCCATGCACAAAGAGAGGATACCAGTCCTGCTGATGGCTTAAGGACCTTATACGGCCCTGTCCAGCTCTCCTTGAGTAATTGCCTGGCTCCTGGAATCTCCTCCATGCACTGAGACTGTGCTGGACGACACAGCAAACCTTCTGGCAATGGCACGTATTGATGTGCCATCCTGGAGGGGCTGGACTACCTGTGCAGCCTCTGTAGGATCCAGGGATGGCCTCGTGCTACCAGTACTAAAACTGATCCTAGCCAAATGCAAAACTAGTGGGACAAAAAACATTCCGAAAAGAAGAGGAGGGAGAATTTCAGTGGGCTCCACCTTTCAAACCATTCCTGTTTTTGGGGTTGTCTCATTGTTGCCTCTCTAATGCACCTGTTGTTAATTTAATTAACACCAAAGAAGCTCAAACTGATTAACGACCCCTTCTGCTAGTTACTGACCACATCAATATCCCAGAGGTTTGACTGGCGTGATGCTAAACTGATGAAAAAGTGTTCCTTCTCTTTTTTTGAGAAGTATACATTAGCTCAATCATATCACTTTATGCGGTTTTGTCAGGTGCATGTTATTGATATGTATAGGTAAGCCATAACCCATGCAATGATAATGGAAGTTATGAAATCTCCCTTTACTATATGTGTGCATATTTGATTAAACAAAATACCTGTTTTTAATTATACACTTAATGGGCATTCGTGTCTGAGTGCAGTACCACGATTTTCTGTTTGGTTTTTAGACAGATGATGTACTTCCTATAGTTGTAAATGTACTTTTTTGCCAAAAGCACCAACAGACCAAACAGTACTGCAGCATGGTGATGTACTAGCAGTGTCGATGAAACATGCCTGTTAGGACACAGCACATTATTACTTTATTGTTAACAGACAAATATTCAGGATTTTGACTGCATCTTTGAAAGAGTTTTTTGTTCTTGTTTTTGAAGCTGTGTTTGTTTGTTGGCAGCGGGTGGAGAATGGAGACCTGAACTGGATTGTCCCAGGGAAGTTTTTGGCCTTCAGTGGTCCTCATCCTAAGACTAAAGTAGAGAACGGTGAGTGAACATGTGCAGTCTGCACTCTCTATCTTCTGTAATAGCAGTGTGTGTGTGTGTGTTATCACACTGGCAGACTACAAACTGCAGTTTGAGCTTCTGATGACATCATCATTCTGGCTCTTGCAGGTTACCCTCTGCACGCCCCCGAGGCTTACTTCCCATACTTCAGAAGACACAATGTGACGACTATCATCCGTCTTAACAAGAAGATCTACGATGCCAAACGCTTCACTGATGCAGGCTTCAGCCACTACGACCTTTTCTTCCCAGATGGCAGCACACCGAGTGACATCATCACACAGCGCTTTCTGCACATCTGCGAGAGTACAGATGGTGCTGTGGCCGTCCACTGCAAGGGTGAGACCTCCCATCCTTATGTCCCCCGTCTGATTCTGTGACGTGCTTGCACCTGCTCCCTAAGGTGGATTATGGGTTAGGACAGATGTGCAAGCTGTTCACAACTCTGTGCAAAACACACTTTGGATCTTTAGATTTAGAAGGAGAAACCTGTCAAAGAACTCTGTTCAGCCTCAGGAAATCCAAATAAAAACTGCTCACCACATTACTCCTGGAAGCATCCTCATTTAACTTTGAGCATTTAAACCTGCTGAGCCACTAGTTTCTTAAAAGTTTAATCATGAATAATTATTATATTGAATAATTATTTGAATGGTTAAGATACTATGTTTAGTCATAATAAGTATCCCACTGAACCTGATAGCAGGCGTAGCCAGTATTATAGAACATCACAGGGCATCTCTCATTAACCCTAATTTACCCTGCGGTTTCTATTGGATCGTGTAACAGTTTCCATGATCATAAGTTTTACTAACATTCATCATTAGATTGAGTGCAGGGCTCAGTGTGGACATCTGAAATGTTTCTCTGCTGACTCAACGGTTCACTTCTGTCTTTCTGTCAGCTGGTCTGGGCAGGACGGGGACTCTCATTGGCTGTTACCTGATGAAACATTACCGCTTCACGGCAGGTGAGGCCATCGCATGGATACGGATCTGCAGACCGGGCTCGGTGATTGGACCCCAGCAGAACTTCTTGGAGGAGTGGGTCTCAATATTTATTTGATTGCATCTCTATTTTTAATTCTTGTGCTGTTTTCATCTTTCAGGAATAACAACAAACTAATTCTGAGTAAACATAAAATATTCATTTGTGTAATGTATAAAACTTTCAAAATTTATTGAAGATATACCCAAAAACATATACAGCTGTGGTCAGATTTATATGTGGTCATCATGGGCATGAATGCTATTTGAATGATTTATTTGAACAGTTCTTTCCTGGACCATCACTGACCCGCCATCAAACCGGTCATGCTGAACATGTTACAGGCAGCATAACATTCTCCACAGCTTCTACCCTTTCATGTCTTTCAGAAGTGATCTCGGTGAACTTGCTCTCCTGTGAAAAGCACAGGGTGGCAGTGGTGGCCCTGCCAATTCTGGTATTCTATGACAAGTGCCAGTCAGACTCCATGGTGTCGGGCAATGAGCACATGGCCCGCTAGAGGATGCTGGGCATTCAAGCCACCCTCATGAAGCATGAACATGTTACCCATGACCTTTCACCCCTTCATTGACTCCCTGTCCATTTTAGAAAAGATTTTAAGATTATATTGCTTACTTTTAAAGCTTAAAATCTTTAAAAGGATATTACACTGCAGCCAAATTCCAAGGAG
>VUQK01036600.1:7872-18438 GCA_015106715.1 Bujurquina vittata | reverse complement strand
TCTCGTTTCCCCCCAATCAATAATGAACTTTTTCATGGCAAAAGTATCACTGCTTTCATCAAATAGTGTCCTTGTCTACCCGTAAAAAAGAAAAACGCGTCTCCAGCATGTAGCTAGCCGGTCAGCCTGAGCCTGGTTAGCACGTCTGTTGCAGCTGAAGCTTGCAATTTAATGGCTATTATTAGTCACGTGTAGCTCTACACTGATGCATCTCACCACCGCTGAGGTTGCAGAATGAAATTAAATGTAGCTGTCTGGATGTTTCAGGTGTGAATCCTGAAAGGAGTAATGTGGGATCAGGGAGGACAGCCCTGGCCGCAGTGGCCTCTTAGCCAGCAGCAGTGGATGCAGTCTTTTCAGCACCAGCATGATCCAGGTTAGTGAGTGATGCTCATGCACCACAAGAATGATGCATGTTTCCAGCGTCTTTGCAGAACTATTCACTGCTCAGACTGTGTTGGTAACTAGAGTCTTATCGTGCTTTTTCCAGGTCAAGTGGATTGGGCAGCCCTGGCTCAGGCATGGATAGCCCAGAAGGAGTCTACAGGAGGAGAGCAGCAGAATATCCAGCCCAATGGTCAGGAAATCCCAGGGCTTGAACCTGTTGCACAGAATAACCATGGCAGCTTTCAGGGCGACCCAGCTTTTGGCCGAATATGGCAGCCAGGTACATTATTAAACCCTTGAGCTATGGCTGGGTGTTGTTTTTTTTGTTTTGTTTTGTTTTTTACTGTTTACACTCCCTTTATTGAACCTTTGTTTCCCTTTTCAGTACAGGGAAGGGGGCTGTAATGTTGTTATTATTATGTATTAAACATTGCTATTATTAAATTTAGGAGAATTCAAGTGATGGGCGCATAGAAAAAACATGTTATTCATAAGCAAATTAAAAAAAACTGTGAAATAGCTCTTGTTCATTATTTGTTTACAAAGTATTTTGTGTGTAGCAGAATGGGGAATGCATAGCCAGCCCCCTCCTCCTCCACCCCCTGAGCAGGCCTGGATCCCTCCAGGGTCAGGACCAATGGATGTGGTGAACCCCAGTGAGGACAGCAACAGCCAGGACAGCGTGGAGTTCAACTCTGAAGCCCACCATGGGGTTTACCCCCAGAACAGCCATGGGTATGGGGCACAGCCCGACAGCTACGCCATGGCCCCCATGGCCATGAACCAGTTTGATTATCAGGTATGCAGATGCTACAGTAGAAACTGTTGAAACGTTTCAGTTTTAGTGTGACAACCAAGTAGCACAAGAAGGAGCAATCCATAGAAACTCTGCCGGGTCCCAGCATCTAGGCGTATCAGTCATTGCTTTCTTGATGCTGTGCAGAGGAGAGTGTTGGCTTGTTGAGGATCCAGCATGGTTTGGTATTATTTTGTTTTTGTTTTTTCGCCTTTTGTTTTTCTTTTTAAACTAGACAGTTTTTAGCTTAGTATTGACCTCAGCTAATATATTTTGGGGAAAGACAACAGCAGCCCCACACCGAGTGATTGTTAGAAACGGAGGATCTTTAGAGCATAGAACTGCCTTTAAGTTTGAGATTGTGCTGTCTGTCAACAGCATGGAGCGGCCTCGTCATTTGCTCCGACACCCACAGGCTTCCACTCCCCATACTGGCAGGGTCCTCCTCAGAACAGGCGAGAAACCAGACCACCTGGATTTAGAGACCGGCCCAGATCCCCTATTCAGCTCCCTGTCAAACCTGAGGCCCCAGCACCACTAGGTGAGTCAGGATGCCTAATTTTAATTTCTGTCTTTTATTTAGTTTTACATTTTGTTGCTAAACCCTAAAACATGTTTAGCTGGAAAATGTCTAAATTTATTAACTTACAATCAGATCTGTTGCATTCTTTTGGACGTCAGGGTTCTTACCAGCAGTTGATCACCTGGCACTGCGCCACGCTCAGGTCGCCTTGCGCCGGGCTGAGAATTTCACCAAGTTTGCTATCGTAACTGTTCTATCACTGCAATTAGGAAGCACACCCTGCATACTCTGAGCACGCCAGCCCACTTCTGATACCAGACCTTTTTTTGTTTTTTTCCCTCTACTTCCCTGGGACAAGTAGAGGAAAAGAGGAGTTCAAAGGACAACTTTGGGCTTCCTATCTACAAGGATAATACAGTGATGTGTTGCTTAAGGAAAGTTTATTAACAGTAGCTGCAAGTAAATGTGCATCTTATTTTAAGAGCATCCTAAAACACAGACCAGTGGGATCCACACTTCCTATTCTCATCAAGTCACATGGCCCAGTCAGATTCAGGTGCTTTTAATTACCCGTAGGACCAACTTTTATCACAGATCATTACATACATAATATCCAACTGTTCACTGAATTAGCAAGCTGGCATGGCAAGCTAATTCCAATTAGCCCCACTCCTAACACACATGCCCTGGGCTGAAATTTTTTTAATTGTAATTGTTTCAACTCTCAAAAGTATTCATCATTTTATGACGTTAATTCGCTAATTTTCTGCTGGTTTGCTGGCATCAGACTCTGTTAGAGAACAGAGTTTTCCCACTTTGCACATAAGGCTGGTTATACAGAAATAATATGTGGTAATAAACAGGTGCTGAACATTCCAGAAATCCTCTGGAAAATACTGGCAGGAAATGAAATAGGTCAGTAGATGACTGTTCTTACAAAATGACTGAGGTTCTCATATTTGCTGATTTCTTTTTCTTTATTTTTTTTTTTGATACATAAAAAAGGCATTTTTAAAATAAGTGTTTTAACAAAGTTAGATTGGAAATGGTGATAGCTTAGCTGCAAAACCTTGTTACCCCCAAATAATCCACCAAATTAAGACAAAGACTTCTTCACATACATGGATTTGTTCTGGGGTAGTTGAATCTTTTCTCAAATATATGTGGATAACACATTTTGACCTTTCATTTAATCTCCAGATGCTGTAAAAAGACGTACACTTCCTGCATGGATCAGAGAAGGGCTTGAAAAGATGGACAGGGAGAAGCAGAGGAAGCTGGAGCGGGAGCGGATGGAGAAGGAGCGTGCAGAAATGGCAGATGATGATAAAGGCCACGAGGCAGACGAGGATGGTGATGGCCCACGTCTGCCCCGCAAGAGTAAATTTGTAAGAAAATCATTTATGACCTTCAAATAATTTTCTTTTCTCTTAGTCTATTTCAATATTTACCTCTGTTTTCTTGATTAAAACTGATTCTCCTCTTCTATTTGCATCAGGACAGTGATGATGAGGGGAATGATGATAATGACGATGAAGAAAATAATTTGATAAAGAGGGAATTTTCTGTACGGAGTCCTTCGCCACCTGCAGAAGACAGTGAGCCTGAAATGACTGAGGAGGAAAAGGAATTCCAGCTGGTCAGTTTGATCTTTCAGATCCAAGTAGAATATTTGAGTTAATCTGATTGAGTAGGTTCGTTTAGGTCATTGTTGTCCCGAGTCCTTGAAAAGGAGGTAATTGGACTGAAATGTTTTTGCAAGCCAAAAAAAAGAAGTCCAGTCACCTCCTTTTCAAGGATTCAAAATTAATCAGATTGTTTTTCAAGTAGAAATTGGTAAAATATTTTTTCCCTTGTTTTAGATGATGATGACAAAAACACTCCTGACAGAAATCCTTCTTGAGGTCACAAATGAAGAGCTCCTGCATGTGGCTAGAGAGACTCACAGGAAAGCCACTCGAGGTCTGATATTGTATTTTCCAGTTTTTGCATCATCTATGCTTGTCACCAAGACATTATGTTTAAATCTGGAGAGAATCCATTATGTGCCTCTTTAAATTTCTCAGTAACACCCTGTAAGTGAGGGTGACTGAGCAGCATACATGGGAGTATGTTTGTCTGATATGCATTTCCAACCATTCTCTGCTAATGCATCAGGAGAGAGCAGAGCAGTGTTTGACACAAACAGTATTGGAAACCTGTCATCATGGTATTGAAGGTCCTGCTGAATGGCTGTAAGACTGAATAAAGTCTCAGCGCTGACTGACCAGCACTCACCTGTAGATACAAGAGACTTCCTCCAGTGAAGTGACTGTGCATTAGTACAGATTGGTTCTTTCCCTCCTGTCCGACTGTTTGACTTGGATTGTGTGACAGACGTTTGTTTGTTAACCCTCTCTCTTTTCTCCATTTCTTTTGTTTTATTTGTATTTTTTTTTCTCTTGTTACCAATGGCAGCGCTTGTGAATAGTGCTTTATCTGTGACCCTCCCCATCCCTTTCTCTAGCGACTCTTGCCTTTGAGAAAATGGCAGTATGTGTTTTAACATGTTGTTCCTGTTGTTGATGTGAATCAAAGCTCCTGCAAAACAGCTGGCACAGTCAAGTGCACTGGCTTCTCTGACCGGTCTCAGTGAGTATCCCTTTTTCTGTCACTGGAGGGGAGGGAAGGGAAAGAATTTTGAATTTATAATCGGGGTATTAGTCGAAACGTGGCAAAAGCTTTTGGCACAAGACATGACACCCAAATATTGACCACTACTATTTAAGGCAGAAGTGGCATCTGACTTGCTTTGTAGTTCTGTGGTTTGAAATTAGAAGCATGCTCTCGAAGTTATTTACAAGACTGTTAAAAGTGTTTAAGGCCCATCTGTGTACACTTTGTTAATAAGAGGTTTCCTGGTGTGAAGTTAAAAGTTAAACACAATTAAGTGCCTTACGTGGGGACCTTGGGTTGGGATTGAGTGGTTTCATAAGTGGAACCTAATTTTTTTTTTTTTTTGGTGGATCTTGGTAGTTTTCAAAACTCAACAACCTGGGGGCTCTGTTGTGGCAGGCGGACTTGGTGACTATGGTTCAGATGAGAGCGAGGACGAGGATGGCCACAGCGTCCGAGGATCCGAATCCTCAGACACGGATGAGGAAGAGTTACGCCACCGCATCCGGGAGAAGCAGGACGCGTTCCGCCGCAAAGAGCGTGAGATACAGCTGCTGCAAGAGAAACAAGCTCAGGAGGCTGTGCTTGCACGCGGTAAATATTGAGTGACATTTATGAAGTGTTCATTGTCTTACCTGTTTTTTGGGTTTTATTTTTAACCTGAGCTTTTGTTTTCTGTTTGTACAGAAGAGATGGCAAAGGAGAGATTAAGCAAAGAAAGGGGGGAATATGATGAGAGTCAGTCAGAATATCCACACAAACAGGATATAAAAGAGAGGGAGGCAGAGCCCTTAGTAGACAGGCGTAGGTCCCGTAGTGAGAGGGAGGGTAGTGAGGGAAAGCATTCAAGCAGAGGGAAGGAGCGATCAGGGAGAGGAAGCAGTGATTCTCCAGCTAATGGTCACAGCAGTAGCTCCCACTCCACCTCCAGCCACAGCAGCAGTCGATCTTCCTCCTCCTCTTCTTCTTCCTCAGCATCTTCTCGTAGCTCCTCTCGATCTTCTTCCCCACGAAGGAAAAGGAGGCGTAGCCGCTCCTTATCTCACAAAACTCGGCGACGGAGCCGCAGCCACAGTTCACACAGGCATCGTAGTGATCGCAGTGAGAAGGTCAGGGACAGGAGGAGGAGCAGCGCAGAGCGAACAGGCCGCCACAAGAAAGATCGCAGTGATTCCAGAGAGCGCAGGAGTCGCAGGAGTAGATCGAGATCCAGAGACAGGGCCAGGGCCAGGGCCAGAGGCAGTCGCAGCAGAGACAGGGAGAGGGATAGAGAGAGGAAAAGGAGCCGGGAGCGCAGGGACAGCAGTCATAGCCGCAGCAGCAAACATAAGCAAAAGGCCTCCAGCAAAGACCGAGAGAGGAGGAGGGAAAGAAGTCGTAGCCATGAGAAAGACAAGAAGAAAAAGGATAAAGATAGAGAGAAAGAGATTGATAAAAAGAAGGAAAAGCCAAAGATCAAAGAGAAAGAAAAGGGGAGCTCTGTATTTAGTGAAGAGAATGGTAAATCAAAGAAAAGGAAAGAGAGTGACTCATGCACAGACTCTCAGAATGACAAGCACTCTCGACAGGATAGCAAAGTCAGCAAGAAGGGCTCAGCCAAAGCTAGCAAGAGACACTCAGACTCGGACTCAAGTAGATCTCCCTCCCCTGAAGTTAGCAAAGAAAAGAAATATAAAAAATCCAAACGTAGTCGCTCAAGATCGACGGAAAAATCTCACAAGTCTGGTAAGAAGGCAAGCCGCAAACACAAGTCTAAGTCGCGATCAAGGTAGTATTCGTTTTTTTCTCCTTTTAAATACTGTATATTTTCATTGTATGTTTCACTGTGATTTCTCTGGATCTATTTTATTAGCTGAGAGGAAAAATGTTGACTCAGTGTTACGAATATTTTGCTGTCTAATGCAGCTACATGTGCCTAACTGTGTAAAGTCAAGTCTGATGCAATAAAAGGTTTTAATCCTTCATGACGGTTTTATCTGTCAATTGCAAATATGCCAGCACTGAATTCTAACTGAGCTGCCTTAGAGCATGTGCCTGATTTGTTTGCACTTTGTTCAAGTGTGAATTTGCTTCCTGACCAAAGTAGGGGAAGAAAATGTCTGAGTGAACCAAACAAACACATTTGTGTCTTTGCACCATGCTCTGCAGTCTAGACTTGCTTTTCTAGAATTTGTATAACGTTGTTTTTTATTGAAATTTCTGCTGTATTTCGGTGAGAAGTGTTTCTGTGGTCTGCACTGCAAAGTGTCATTAGCGCAGTATTAATGTTGTGCTCATGCCTCTCTTTCAGGTCGACATCTCCCTCCCGCCGTAGCAGACACTGAGGAGCACAGTTAACACCCTGATCTGTGCACTTTGCCATTTTAAATTCCATGAGTTGAACAGGCTTGTCTCATTATAGAGGCAGTTGTGTAGGTGAAAAAACCCTCATACATTTCTTTTACTGTAAATATGTTCTTTTTAAAGTGTGCCTGGAGAACAAGTTTGAATGGTAGGAGTTTCCATTATCATGCACAGTTTAATTACACACTAAAAAAACAAAACAAAACAAAAAAACCCAGGTGAAGTTGTGTATATTTAAAAAGAAAAGTGACTTTTTTTCTCCAGTTATTGTAAGACGTCTAATAAACTGTTCCTTGTCTTGCCTCACCATCTCTGAGCTCTGATTCATTATTTACCAACACGGTATTTGACACGTGTTACAGTTGCAGATGTAATAATTGACAAGTGTTAAAAGTAAACCCCAGGAACCATATGGAGCAGGACCCTGCTACTGTTCTGAGGTTGACTCGTACTTGGTTTAAGACCAAGCAGCACACATGAAGGCAGTAGGCCTTAAAGCTTTAATTACTTATTCTCACATTTGACATGGAATCTGCTAATATTCTGTTTTATTATAAAAAGTAATTAAAATCAGCTGTAATATACCATATTGAGAAAGTCCAGTGCAAAACAATGTAGTGCCACTTTCTGCATAATGCATTAGTAAGGGCTTGCAGCTGCAAATGAGCTGGATCATGCCCAATGTTTCATAGACAATTTCTGATGAAACATGGTTTGCTGTGGTCTACCCCTTGTGTCTCCTCCCCTCCTTGCACTTTGTTTTTGTACTTGGTGCCACCCCATTCAGAAAATCCAAGGAAAGCCCCTGGAACGTGGTCATAAGAGCTGTATAAATGAAAATGTCACATCACAACCAAAGAGTTTTCTGAAATGTGCTTGGATTTGGACTTGGAACAAGCGACTTCTTGTTTATCACAAAGCATTTCAACAGTGAGGCCATGCTCTCTCAAGCCAGAGCACAGTACCGGTAATCCCCATGAAGGCTGTGCAGCTTCAATGCCGGTGCTTAATCACAGGTATGGGAAATTTGTAGGCAGCATCAACACAAAATTGTCCCTCAAACCATTCAGCTTTCACCATGCCACATGAGCAGCACTTGATTGTAGGAGATCTTAATTTTTTGGCACATACATGTATGTAGTTCCAGTTACCACAAATTACATCCTAGTATTAAAATTATCATTAGAAAGGAATGTTGTGTAATTAATCCTTTTGAGATCCTGTGTGGTCTTTGAGACAAAAAGTCCCTAAAACTCCATCCATTAAATTTGAATTTGCTTTATTTGGTAGGGACAATACACAATAACAATCTGTAAATGCACCAGAACACCCAATTTTATACATACTGTAAGTAATTAAAAAAAAAAACACACACACAAAACAGGTGGTCCAATGATAGGATTAGGAGAAGGTTCAGAATGCTGACAGATGTGATGTGACAAGAACCAATGTTTTAGTTGTTTTTTATATTGATTATAAGTGGCAGATGTTCTTATTGTCTGAGGATTAGAGTTCCACTTCTGCGCTGCTGTAACCGCTTATTCTGTTCAGGCATGCGGGGCACGACTTGGAAGCAAATGGATGGAATAGCTTATTTTTATTAGGCCCTGAGATGTGTAAATCATTGGCAATAATATTCCTTTTCATGCATTTTTTGTTTTTCTGCAAATTTAAAATAAATAAATAAAACTTGAGGTTCTGAGGCCAAAAGGTATCACCTCAAAAACTGCTGTAAAAATACAGAGCAAAAGAGAGAGTGGGTGAGAGAGACAGAAAGTTTGAAAGGGCGTATGTGGCTGAGTGTGAGTCCAGCTCAGGTAGAGCAGAGGCTGCAAATGGGCAGAATGGTGAACTTTGCATGTAAAATTCCCATATTTGCATGTGAATGTCATGCTGCTTCGTGCTCTTACATTTACTGATGAGACAGGGTCTGCAGCAGCACCTTGCAGATTTGACGTGATTAAATTTTTGACCAAAATGAGCAGCCCCATGTAAGCCTGTAGTTCCTCTGTGTCTACATCTCGCCAGTCACCAGCAGATTTGTCATGGCTGCAATGTGCTGCAGGATTTCAGTGCAAAGCTGGACATCGGGTCACTGATTTGTGCATCAGTCCTAAACTTCAAGTTTATACTTGGCAGCTCAAAGCGAAGTGAGATAAGGGAGAAATTTGCTAACAATGGCTAGACTGAAAATGATAGCAATAATCTGGTACAATTTTCAGTCAGTCTAGCTATAAAGGAGCACCCCACTGCTCTTCCCAGAAAGGGCTGAGAGAAGATAGTGTGGAAATGTGGTCTCATCGGGCAAACCGGTGTTGTGCGAAATTCTGTTCCCCTGTAAAAAATCTGTTCCCCCTGTGTGGGGAGCGCGCACTACAGCGGATTTCTCGGTAAAACGACTCCACAAAATCATGTCAAGGTTGTAATTTTCATGTTAATCTACGGCTATTGATAAAAATAAAGACAAAAACCAAAAAAAATTTGCTCTTTATTTCCCAGAGTTACATGGGGGGGGGACAGAATATTTCAGCCAGCCGAAATTTTCTGTTCCTCCCTCCAGAACTGGGGAAGACGTTAATTTACCAGCAAGTGTTTTACAGTGTTAATTCCTCTCATCAAGGGCAGCAGCTCCTGTGAATATGAAAACATTTGCTCTTGATTTGTCAAAGTGACATGGGGGGGGGCAAATATTTTAGCCATCCTCCGACACAGGGGGGACAGATTTTCACACATTGAGGGCAGCAGTGAGGGCAGCTGCGGCTAAACCTCAGAGTCGAAGAAGAAGAAGGCGACACTAAATCCCGAAGCCGAAGAAGACTGGTTTGTTTTTGACTTAGCTAGTAGCTCAGTAGTGTTATGACATGTACAGCAACAAGTTTGGCCGCTTCATGTTAGGGCTACACTGTCTTAAACGGACCGCTGTTTGCGGTGTGGTCCATTGGGCCGCAGGTCGAAGCGGGTTCAGCTGGACTGCGTTGTGCAAACAGCGGACACTGTTGCTGCGGAGGAGGACCTGTCGGGAGATGGAGCGACGTGCCCTGCTCCGTCATACCGGGTATTCAGCAGACCCACGCGGATTACTACACTTTCCTGTACCGTGTCACATTGTATTTTAATAGTTGGGAACGGGAGCTGGGCCAGAAATCAGTATTTGTGTCAAAAAAGGCTAATGTAGCAACGTACAGTAGGTTCAGAGAGGTCCGGGGCTTGTGTCAATTAAATAGCGCATCATAAATAAATTATGTATAAATACTACTGTGGAGTACAAGCCAGTACAAAGGATCTACCTGTAGGAAGATGATCAGATTTGTCATACATGCAGTGCATTTGTTAAACGAACAGCAAGTGAAATCTTTGGTGCTCCTGTACTGCACTGTCTTACAGTTAAATCTTTGTGGTGGCAGAATATTAGACAGCCTTTTAAGCAGATTAGAAAACATGATCCAAATAAGGATTTTTATTTATTTATTTATTTTACCTCTACAGGAATGCTATCTTAGACC
The DNA here is from genome assembly GCA_015106715.1 of Bujurquina vittata. Lineage (NCBI taxonomy): Eukaryota > Metazoa > Chordata > Actinopteri > Cichliformes > Cichlidae > Bujurquina > Bujurquina vittata. Next base: position 8,231 of record VUQK01036600.1, on the reverse strand, counting down.
TCACTGGTTTTAGCTAGATAAACTGTATGAACTGGGAACTAGGGCTGGGCAATGTGGACCAAAAATAATATCACAATATTTTTTCGCTGAATGGCGATATACTCTCTGTGTGTGTGTGTGTGTGTGTGTGTGTATATATATATGTATGTATATATGTATGTGTGTGTGTGTATGTATATATATATGTATATATATGTATGTATATATATATGTATATATATGTATGTATATATATATATGTATATATATGTATGTATATATATATATGTTTGTTTATTTTTTCTCTTTCTTTTTCTTCTTCTTCTTTTCCCAAATGTTTTAAACAAAAAAGCACTTGAGTCACACTCGCTCTTTTTTAA
>VUQK01036588.1:8870-27527 GCA_015106715.1 Bujurquina vittata | reverse complement strand
GTTTCTCCGTGCACGTCAGGTCACCTCGTAGGATCCGAGCGGTTTCCGGAGCTGCTTTCTCTGCAGACCGCTGCCATTACTTTAAGGAGCAGCGCGCTGAGCGCACATGCACACGCACGACCGCAGTTGCCCGATGGCGCTCCGGCTTAAACCCGGAGAGCGGAGAAAATGATTTCATATCAATCAACAAGGCTTTAAAAAATGACAAGAAAATGAAAGTTTATCTATTATTTCAGTTAGTTTTAGTTAGTTTTGTAACCTCACAATACAGTTTTAGTTAGTTACCGTTTTTTCCTTTTAATTATAGTTTTTATTTATTTCAGTTAACGACAATGTTTTTTCAATTTCAGTTTTCGTTATTTCGTTCGTTTTCGTTAACTATAATAACCCTGGTGTGAAGATGAGAAAACCACTAAAATCTAAGCCGAGTCCAAGGTCAGGTTATTATCATGCTGATGCCTACATGGCGATGGGAACTGGACTTCCCCACAGCTAACAGAATAAGACTGTATCCACACAATGAGCTTAAATGAGCTGTTATTATTTTATTCTTTGGTCAATGTGTGAAGACTGCACTGTATTGAGCCACCTTTGCAAAGGTTTACTCTTTCTTTTTTTCAATAAATCATCAAAAAATCAGTTTGGTTTTGGCACTCAGTTTATTTTTTCCACCACAATCTTGACGACAGGATTTCTTGAGTGATTTCTTTTCTGCTTTCATGGCGATCCAGAAAAACCTGTGCAGGTTGACTCAACAGTCTGAAAATGACTCAAGCCAGTTATCGAGGAGACCTGCACCTGGCAACTGGGAGCAGAGGGTGCCACCGCTGAAATCTTAACTGATAAAGAACTGAGTGGAGAGCAGGTGAGACCGGCTTGATTTTCTGACTGAACAGAAGATAAACTTGCAAATATTTTTGCAAATGCAAAATCCACTTTCATTGCTTCATGGACGACACCCAACTCTACTTATCGACCAAACCAAACTCCCATCCTCCTCCTCACCACCTGCTTATCTGAAATCAGATCCTGGTTCATCTCAAATTTTCTTAAACTAAACTGAGTTTCTCCTCGTCAGCCAATGTGACAGGTCCTCAGTTTCCCCCTCCCCTTAGGTTAAGGGTCTTGGGTGTCACTTTTGGCAGCACTTTATCATTTCACTCTCACATCAATTTTACATAACCTGCATATTTCCATCTACAAACAATAATTGTCTCTGCTCCTCCCTCTCCCTGACCGCCACCTCCATCCTTGTTAACAGTCTTGTTATCTGTGTTGTTGATTATTTTAATTCTCTTCTCTTTTGCCTTTCTTACAAATTTGCTCAGAAGCTCAAAATGGTACAAAATTCAACCACTCGACTCGTCACCAAAACCGCCTCATTTCATCACATCTCCCCAAATCTATAGCAACTCCACTGGCTTCTGGTTAAATTCAGAAGTAGTTTCAAACTGCTCCTCTACGCATTAAAGACCATGCAGCGACTCCCCTTCATATCAGTCCAATCTCATTCACTTCACTTGAGCAGAAAGGATCTGTTGCAGTTGGCGGGCCAATAATCTGCCAGCCTTTGTCACCTTGATCATAGAAACCTAGGTTCACTCCTAGGTTTAAGAGGTTCAGCAGCGTGACCTGCAGTTAGTATATCAAAAGAAATTGAGGTCTCCTTCTGGAGATTGGTCACATGCAGACCTGTCAAGTCTCCCGTTTTGGCCGGGAAAGTCCCGTATTTTACCCCTCTGTCCCGCCGTCCTCCCTTGTTATTATTTTCCCGTAAATTTCCCATTTCTCGTCTCGGTTGCTGAGCCTAGAATGAATCTGATAGAACACAAAGCACATTACATTTATAATACTGTAAATATGGTCATTAATTCACAGTATTTGTGTGAACCTGAATCCTGATGAAAAGAATAAAACAAATATGAATCTAGACAGTTCGCACAAATGTTGGTGGACGGTGCAGTGTTCCCAGATTGGGCAGTTTGTGAACACATTGGGCTGGAAAATTATATAGATATAGCTATATAAATATAAAATTATATAGATATATAATTTTCCAATGAAAACTTCATAAACACCTACCAAATATGGTTAAAAGCAAATAATAAAACTTTATTGAACCAGAATGTACAGGTTTTGCATTAAAGAGCAGCACATCAGGAAAAAGAACAATATGATCGAGTCCAATATGAGAATGGCAGAGTAAGCTGAAGCATGAAGACATACCTATTTAATTAGAGGCAATACAATAACACAAATCCTTTTTCAGTCAGAGGAATCAGGAAAATATTCCTGGTCATTAGAAAGAAATATATTGCTCTTTTTATTATTATTAATTAATTTGAGGGATTCAATCATGTAGTCCTGCGAGAAAATGAGTGATGTTGGGTATCAAATTTGCGAACTTTTGCTTGTGAATACAATTTTTTGCATTTTTAATAATGAAATTAAGCATATGTTTGAAAATACAATTTTCAGAGTTAGTGTAATAGCAGATAATATCCTTGAGTCTGAATGTACACAGAACTTTTGTTAAGCAAAAAAGGTGAGATTCAAGGTCACTCCAAAATTTTTTGCATATGTCACAGCTAAAAAATAAATGTGACGTTGTTTCTGAATGTTTTTTTTACAAAAAGTACAGGAGTCATTACCATCAGTAAACTTAGCAATAACACAATTCACAGGATATATGTTATGCTGGACGGCGGTGATAACCTGTTCCGCTTCAGTGCGAATTACAGAAGACGGAAGGGAAAAGGTCAAAGCCATCAGCAGAGCAGCTTAGGAAAAAGAGAAAAGAAGAAGAGGAGAAACGAGCAAAAGATAAAGGTAAGCAGAAGCTATGACATTTCTTGTTGCGTGAAATGTGTTATATACGCTGTAGCCTGCTGTAAGATAAACTGTTTTTGGGTGTTCATAATAATGCCAATGACATGTTATAAGCTACCTTTTAGTAGGTAGCTTGTAAAATAATTTTATAACTGATAAAAGTGGCTTCTTGACTGCCATCCTTCAACTGAGGGGCTTTCTGATGAAGCTTCGGCAAACAGTAGATGGATCAACTGAAGGGCCAGCTGCAGCTTTCCTTGTTGGTGCAAAAATACTACTTTTTTTTTAAAATAAAGAAATGAGGAGTGATTCAGGGGTTTTCCTCAGTAATGTAGCTCACTGGTCCATTTGATGGACATGTTTTTACTGTAATGAAAAAAAAAAATCAAATGTCAGTGTTATGTATGGTTTGAGTGCACTGCATTTATAAAGTATACAGGGATGAAATATGTTTTTAAAAAACTTACATTTTTAAGAATTATATGTTGAGATTTGAACAGTATTGCAGAAGTTGTCATTATGTTTATTATTATAGTAAAAAAAAAATCAGATTTTAGGAAATAGTAGAGTTACAGTTAAAATAGGGTGAGAGGCACGGCAGAAGAAAATGAATGCACAGTTAAAATGTACATTAATAAATGTATCATTTTAATTATTCTATAAATAAATTATTTAAACTCCAAAGTATTAAATTTTTCTCATAATTTAGTTGGTGATTACAAATGAAATAATTACGAAAGCAGTTACAATGGAGAGAGGAATTTTTAAAACAACACAAAGTCAGTGCGTGCATCATATCAAAACAAATAAGTGATTAAAAAAGGAACTAAATCTTTTCCCCGGGTGCAGTTCAAGACAGAAATAAGTGGGTTTGCAAATGTAATAAGGACCATGGATTTTAGTGAGGCATTTTAAAGGAGCCTCTTTCCTGTTGGCAGTTCTTCATTTTCCATTTTTCATTTAGTCTTACTTTTCCACTTGTCCACTTGTCTTTGATGCTTTAGGGATGCTGCATGTTGTTGTATGACATTCGGTAGGATACACCCCTCAGAGGTGTATTTTTGCCTCCCGCTGGCTGTTCACTGTTAAAGCTCATATTGAAGAGTTCTGTTAACCCCCGTGAACACTGACATCAGAGCTGCATGATGGCCAGGAGAGCGTGGAGCTCCTTATTTGACTACAAAACGGAAAAATATATTGATACAAAAAATAAGAGAATTGGGGTTTTGCACAGACTTTTGCAGTTATGCATCATCGGTTACATAATAGGGTAAGTGTGTTATTGCAAAGAAAAATGTCTGCATTGTATATGTTATTGTTCAATGCTGATTAAATAGCAATTAACTGTTTGTCTTAAAAGGATAGATGCTAATTTTAAATAAAGTTGGCTTAAAATAAATGTTTAAATTTATTAAATCTCAAAGTTTTTTACAATAGGACAAATTCCACAAAATGTTTTTCTTTCACTTTTAAAAATGTTTTTTCCTAAAGGTGCACTTGCCTTGATGTACAAGTTCAAAGATTTTGACCTTGTAGTACAAAAGCTGCTGACGTCTGCGCTACGGAACTAGTGTTTACAGAACTCTGGGCCAAAACACATAATGATCTGGGTGGGCCGTTATCCTTTTTTTTCCTCTTTCTCTGAACAATGAATTGAGCAGACAGCTGGTGATCATTAGGGTAGCCATTAATCTGTGGCAAGGAAGGTCTGTTTTCTTGTTATGCTGTTTGTTTGTTTGTATGTTTTTCTAAGCAGTAAAGCTCAGAATTGAATTGCTTGAATAAATGGGCTTGGTGAGTGAACTTTGATACCAAAAATGGAAAAAAAGTGGATGTTCTTTAGTGTCACGGCCACCCTTTACAAATGATGCAAAATGTTTTGATCCACCCCTACTCAGACTCACAATTACACCAGCTAATGCACACTGTGAGTGGGACTATGAAAGAAGAAAGAGAAAGCAAACTGAAGGAATTCAGCCGTCAAGAACAGACTTCCTGAAGTTTGCTTTCTCTCCTTCTTCTGTAGTTTCTTTCAAAAGAAAGGTGAGCAAAATACAATGAGTTAAAAATGGCTTCAGCTATCAGGAACTGTTGAAGACAGTGATCCAAAGTTAGATGTGACACTATATCTATCTAAAGATGAGAGGAAACATACTTTATTTATTCCTATTTTTGGGAACTGTTTTTGTTGCAATGATGATGAAATACGATTAATAATACTAACATTGTCTGGCAAATTATTTCCTGCAGACAGATATATTGAATTACAGAGGGGAAACAGCATGTGATATCAAAGATTTTCTCTGTCCTTGTGGCAGTGGCGCTGAATCAGTCTTTTAGAGAAGGTGCTCCGCTGTCTGTCCACCAAGTGGTGCAAAGTGTGGTCAGGATTATCCAAGGTAGACAGTTCGTGCAGTGACCTCCTGACCAAAATCACTTCAACAGTGTAGTGTAGAGATCACAATGTCTCTAACATCAGCTCCTTGGTATTCTCAGTATTGATGTGGAGGCAGTTTATAATAAAATACATTACAGTGTTACAGTTTTTTAAGAATACTGTATCAGAGCTTTGTGAGAAGACTGAATTTTTCCTTTGATTCAAAGGTGGGTTTTCGTAATCAAGAAAGGCTACCAGGAGACAGATGACGTCATCCAGAGTTCTGTCATAACCAAAGTGAAGGGAGCGTCAGTGACCAACACCAGTGAATCCGGTGTGTTTGTGTGGGGACCTGAGGACTATGTCATCCCCCCACAGGTGAGAACACTCACAAGAATTCAGAGCGGGGAAAAGGCCTGAGCTGTTAATAACAATTATCTGTTATTTTATTTTGTCATTATTGTCGTTTCATACAGGGTGAAGATGTTCTATTTATTGTAACCAACTTCTTAGAGACACCAAATCAGAAGCTGGGTTACTGTGCTGAGGTGAGAACATTTTGATTTCACTCTAAATGACTGACTCTGCATATTACACCATTATGGTGGTACTTACAATTTTAAGTATGTAAAACTGCATCCAAGAGCTGGGAATGGAAAGATTTTTTGTTGTTTTTATATTTGATGAATGCTAGCTATGATAATCGAGCATTTGTTTTGTTTTTAATTGGAAATTATATGACAGACTCTGGTCCAAAGAAACAATAGCCATTATAGCTTCACCAGCAACAAAAATATTGCCTCTCCTACTGATGTCACTTCCACTTCCACACCCAGCATGCACCATACTACACAGACAATTTCAACACAAACAATAGGTATTGTTTGATAGAAGTTTCCTCTTGCAAGTGTAGGTCAGGTGGTGTTTGTAATACTGTGTTGCACATGAATGAAATTTTTCCAAGTATCAGGATACAAAAGAATCATATTTTATAAAACTGTTACTGTCACGGTTATGCTGTGGCTGGCAAAGGTGGACCCAAATGCTGGATGTATGAGGCAAAATTACAGTTTTGCAGCACCTTTAAAGTTGCAACTCATTCCAAAAATACAAGGGCATAAAATAAAATCCAAAATATGACACACTTGAAAATTGCAAGGGAATACACACACACAAAAGGGATGAAAACACAGACTATGAAAACTGAGGGCTTAAATACACATAAGGTAATTAGGTTTGACTTTTTGTTTTATTTTTGTAGTATTCTGGTGCCTCAGCATGGGCGTCGTGATTCTGACGACTATAAATACACACTGAAGGATAACTAGGGGAAGTGGAGAAGGTTGGGAAAAACAACACACTGAATCACAGAAGGCCAAACTCAAGTCAAAGTGCAAGGAAAATCATGAAAAATAAAACGGGAAGTATGACAAATGAACAGGGAACACACAGACACATGAATGAAGTGAAATATAAGACCAAGCAACCGTGACCTGGAAATAGAGCTAAACAAATCAAAGAAGAATTACACAAAGCAACAAAAACATCGCCTCTGCTGCTGATTTCACTTTCACTTTCTGTAATCTTGTCCCTGCCGACCAGTTTGTTTGTTTTTTCCAGCATGCGTCACACCCCAGAGTTTCGACACAATGCGTTTTGTTTGACATAAGTTTCCTTTTGTAAGTAGGTCAGATGGAGTGTGTGATACTGTGTTGCAAGTGAATGTTTATTTTTGAAAAGACTGTCTATTATTTAGGGATTTCTTTCATTTGCTCAGTTACCTACAGGAACAAACCACTTTCTCATAAATGGTTACATGAGATAATTAACATCCTAAATTGCTAAAGAATCATATTTGATAAAACTGTTACACCATTTCATCAGTGAATTCTAGCGCGTGACTGTATGTGAATGTAATAGAATAACTTTGTAGGGTGGCGGCAGTGCTTCACTCTGCATTAGCACAGCCTTGTATATGATGACAATCGGTGACCTGTAGTTCCTCTCCTCCTGCATGGTAACACGTCTTGTACAACAGCAGAGTCATCACCTCCATCATCATCCTATGAGTGTCCGTGTGTCACGTTTCTTAACTTATTTTTAGCTATTGTATTGTTATAACTCCAGATTTTCCAGAGGGTTTCTGGTAAACTCAATCTCTTCTCTTTGTCTGACTCACTGCCATCAGCTAAGAAGAAGAGCTTTACAAGCAGCCATAAAAATCAGCCCTTATGTAAATTTTGACTCCCATCAAGTGCAGAACTTCACATTTTGGCGGGAGCTTTTCATTATCAAGCAACATGTGTCAGTCATATACAGTCAAGTGGCACTAAAACGGAGCTTTTCTGATGTTTCTTAACTGTCAAAAAAGAGGTACAGACATGCTTCATAAACCATGTCATAATGGATTTGTGGCAGAAGGACAGCAGCAAGAATAAAAGAAGATTCACAAAAATGGTAGTGAGGCCAGCTATGATGCTTAGGGACAGTGGCAAGACAAGGCTTAGCAAAGTAAAGCAAGAAATGTGACAACATGACAGACGCAGACTTAACAAGACAAAACTCAGGAAATGCAATAAACTGGAACTAAGAACGTAACTTAAGTAATTAATTAACTAAACTAAGAAGGTCTGAAACTACAAATAAAACCCGGACAAGGAACTAAAAAGGAACAGAACTCAAGTCCTCTTCACCCTGCTCTTCTTCTGTCACAAATCAACCCTGAAACCCACCTCAACCCACTCCACCCTGCCTGCCTTGTGCACTGTTCATTGCTTTGGATGGCTGACCAAAGGTATTTAAGCTCATCTGTCTTAACTATGGCTTCTTCTTGCATGTTCACCTTTCTACCAGGCTCCCTCTCATTCACACACATTGTCTGACGTATCTCCAGAGGAGACCTACAGCTCTGCAAACTCTCTTCCACCTCCTCTCCACTCACCACAGATCACAGTGTCATCTGCAAACATCATGGTCTACGGAGACTTCTGCCTCAGTCTGTTCATCACCACTGCAAACAAGAAGGTGCTTAGAGCCAATCCCTGACAACAACACAGTGCAACTTCTGACCTCTACTTTTCTATCCACACTCTCAAAGTAACATCACCACTTTCTCAGCATGCTCACTGATGGTCACCGTTGTCCTTAAGCTATAGCTGTAGTTTCTACAGTTCTGCACATCACGCTTGTACTTGAAAATCTGTACTTCTCCATTCCTCAAGCATCCTCTCATTGTTGTTCTTTGTCTTGTTTAAAATTGTAGAGTCTTTACCTTACAATATAGAGCGCCTTGAGGTGACTGCTTGTTGTGATTTGGCATTATATAAATAAAACTGAATTGAAATTAAATTAAAAATTGAATTAAAATAATTTCAGTGTTTCTTGAGCCTCTGCCCATTGTTTGATCTCAGAACTCCAAAGTCTGTGATGCCCACTGCCGTGTTGATGAGGACTGTAAAAAGGGAGAGATGGTGGTGGCTGGTCATGGTAAGAATGAATCTTATTGGTTTTAAATCATGAAACATCATTTTGGTTGGAAATTTGAAACAGAAACTCAAGTGCATCATCATCTTTTCACATGATGAGCTGGATGACTGTCTTACTGTGCCCATTGTCTAAAGGAGCCATGAGCGGACGATGCTTAAGAACGGATGAAAACTCCACTAGGACCTGTGAAATTTTCGGCTGGTGTCCCACTGAAAGAAACTTCAAATCACAGTAGGGACAAATGTGAAATTACTGACCCTACTTTTTCTGTTTTTGTTTTTGTTGTGTTTTGTTTTTACCACCATTAGTGTGCACAAACATTCAGGTAAACCATGTGCAGCTTTTATTTGTCAGTTCAGTATGACACTTTAAAGTAATGGAGGACGCTTTAAGACTTTATGTTGTCCTACAATAACAACAACAACAAAACCCCTAAATTAAATCAGTGTTTGATGTGCAGCTAAGATACTCTAATCATTTTAAGAATGAGGTAATGAGAGAACGTCCTGATGTATGCTCAATCATCCAGGTAAGAAATCCCAGAAAGCTGATTCTGTTTGTTTGGATGTAACGTTTTCAGTGGGAGAAACTTTTTTAATCACTCAAACAAGTAACTTCTTCAGGCTCAGCTGAGTGCAGGTGTCCCCAACCTTATAAACCAAAACTAATGCCATTGGCTACTAATGGGCTGTGAGCTCACATTTATGATCAATAATATTCAAAATGTCATGACTGTTGCTCAATGGCCATGAGTAGCAGTTAGAGCAGGACTGCTCTACTGACCAGACCTCTTACCACTGGTTATACCCATGGGATGCTACAACTAGTCTGTGGGGTTTACCCAAGATACACAGACAGGGTGTACCTTTAAGACCAATTGTCTGTGTGATCAACTCAGTTATATAGAACGTCTCAAAGTTTCTGACTTTGGTGCTCAACCCACTGGTATGCAGCCCAAAATGCTTTGGATTTTGTGGAGAAGGTGAGAGATGTCATTATGGAGGCAGATGAAACAATGGTCTCGTATGATGTTGCATCTTTCTTCACTTGTGTTCCAGTTACTGAAGTGGTGAAAGAAATTTGTAAGAGATTACAGAATGACCCCACCCTCAGCAACAGGACCACCCTCAGTACTAACCAAATGTGTCTTCACTTGGAACTGTGTCTTCAATCCAGATTTAAAGAATGAAGGGCCAGTACTACAGATAGAAACATGGGTATGCCATGGGTTCCACAGTTTTGCCCAATTTTGTCAAATTTGCATACGGAGTAAGTGGAAAAGAGGGCTCTGATATCCTATCCTGGAACACCACCAAGCCAGGCTCAGGTATGTGCATGCCAACTGGGTGAAAGCCAAATCTCAGGATGCGCCATAATTCACTGATCACGTTAAACTCAGTGGACAAATGTGTCAAGTTCACCAAGTAGAACGTGAAACAATGAAAGATTAGCTTTCTTAGAATGTGAAATCAGTATCGGGGCACATTTGAAAGTCGATGTGCACTATAATCTAACACATACAGATCAGTATTTAAGGTCTCAATCTCACCCTCTACTAGAACACAAATTCAGTGTCATCAGGCTGCTACAACACAGTGCGTAGACCATCCTCACAGACACAGCCGCCAGGGAAGCAGAAGAACATCAGATCAAGGAGGCCCTGAATAAATGTGGTTTTCTCAGCTGGACATTTTGTCAAAGCTGGGAAGATTGTGCCAGGCTATCCAGGAGAGCTAACCCATTTTCTCAAAACACATAGTCTCTGTGGCTTTCAAACTCCAAAACACGGTACTCCAAAAACTGGTCCACCCCAAGGATTGGGTCCCTGGCACAAAAACAGAAATATAGTGTAGGCTGTTACGTGTCATGAATTATACATTGGGGAAACAAAGAAAAGCTAACTCATCAGACCTGGACTCCGCAGTTTATTTCAACTTACAGTCCAGTGGCCACTCTTTCAATTATGAGGATGTGCACATCCTGGACAGGATAGAATGCTGGTTTGAGTGGAGGATGTTTATTTGAAAAGGAAACAACCATCGGAAACAAGGAGGGTACCTTTCACCATCTTACAATGCTGTGACTGCAGCTGTTCCCCAGCTCTCTGTGAGTAATAGTCTTGGCAAATTGATCAGTGGTCATGACATTTTGCATATTAATGATCATGAAACTGAGCTCATCCCGTTTGGCAATGGTGATAGATTATTATGCAAATATACTGTTTATAAGGTTGGGGAAACATGCAGTCAGTTGAGACTGAAGAAGTCACTTGGATAAGTGATGAAACATTTTTCACTCTGAAGAGAATCAACTTTCTGTGCATTTAGAGCCTTTGCTGCAGTCTTCTAGTCACTGCAGATGCACACAGTCTTCCTTCATGCTGCTAAATGAATTTGGATTAGAGACCTACGGGATGCTATTGCAGGAATGTGTAACATCTAAAGGGCCAAAAATTACTGGCCAACATGAGCCCTGGTATTTCCATTCTAGTTTTTGTTACTCTAAACACTCAATGTGACTCTTAATCAGTACAAAGGGAAACGTGCCACAGTGGAGAAGTTTTCTAATGAAAGACTAGCATTCATTTAACATGGCTCAGGCTGTGCTGCCATAGATCTGCTGAGCCCTCTGACAGGCGTCACAACCCTGACCTTACCTCTAAACTCCACTGAAGTCCTACACTGAGACACTCAGCTGCATGACCCAGTTATATAGACGCATTGTATCAACTCACATTAAACTGCACTGAATGATTGCCCATTCAGTAATGCAGCCACAATCCCTCTATATCTGCTACAGCAAGATTTGGATTTCTTGACTTGTTTTAATTTCTATTTTTTTCTTACATATTTATTCACATATTTATATTTACTTACATTTTTTTCCCGCAGAAAGCCTTTGCTAATGAATGCTGAAAACTTCACCATCTACATCAAGAATTTCATCCAGTTTTCGAAATTCTCATTTTCAAAGTAAGTCCTCTTCAACATTTACTGTAAGATCTTGATGCACGTTAAGATTAACTGGAAATTGCAGTGTGAAAATAAATAGTTCACGCCCATAAATATGTGTTTCTTAACTCTGAGGTCCAACATCCTTGAAACGACTGATATCTCGTACCTGAAGAGATGCAGATATGATGAGAAGCATTACCCCTACTGCCCCATCTTTACTCTGGGAGACATCACAAGAAGCACGGATACAACTTCCAGGACATGGCCACACTAGTTAGTATTACACTGTATTTTGTCCAGATTTAGTTAATATGTCATTTTAAACCTTACTGTTAAACGCACAATGAGCATTTTATCCAATCAGTTGTTACGATCTTTGAATCCACAACTTAAAGGATTTTTTTTTTTGTTCTTAGTTGCTCGTTGGAGCAATTGTGAGATAACAGAAATGTCAACTGAACAAATTTCTCATGCTTCCTAATAAACAACAGATGCTTTTCTGTGCTATAATTACAACCATAGCCACTTCATTCAACAGGCTGCTAACACAAATATCTAATCAGCCAGTCACATGGCAGCAACTCAATGCATTTTTGCATGTAGCCATAGAAAAGATGACTTGCTGGAGTTCAAACTGAGCATATGAATGGGGAAGGAAGGTGATTTAAGTGACTTTGAATGTGGCATGGTTGTTGGTGTCAGACAGTCTGATCTGAGCATTTCAGAAATGATTGATCTGCTGGGTTTTTCCCACACAACCATTTCACCACCATTACAGAGCATTGTTCAGAAAGAGAAAATATCCAGTGAGGAGCAGTTCTCTGGGTGAAAATGCCTTGTTGAAGTCAAAGGAGGAATATTCAGACTGCTTTGAGCTGATAGGGAAGCAACAGTAATTATATTAGCCACTCGTTACAACCAAGGGACCCAGAAGAGCATCTGTGAAGGTATAACTCATCAAATGTTGAAGCAAATGAGCTACAGCAGGCAGCAGATGCCATGGGCAAGCCAAAACTAGAGAATGTCTCAATTTCTGCTGCAACTTTTGAGTGGTGGGGTCAGAATTTGGCATAAACAACGTGAGTATTGTCACTGAATATATCCACCCCTTTACAGCCACAGTACACAGTTCTGAAGGCAAAGTGGGCCCTAAAACGGTATTAGTGTAATTAATGAGGTGTTTGATTAGTGTATAAGAAAAGGCAAAAATATTCTTGATTTACAGTGTAGCTCTTTGTCTACACAAATTTGCTTTACAATAAGTGGTCTTGGGAGTTGCCTGTAAACACCATCTTGTCAAATTTTGGCTGGCTTTTTAGGGTGGTGCTATTAGCATAGCGATACACTGGGACTGTGACCTCGACAAAGCTACCTCTCACTGTAATCCAGAGTACCATTTCACTCGCCTGGATGCTGCTGTCTCCAATGAGAGCATCGCTGCAGGATTTAACTTCAGGTGAGGCACACTGTAGCTCTTTGTTGGCATGTTAGCACAGACGTGTCATCATCTTTATTTGCAACATGTGGACAGAATAAAGGAGCGAGGTGAGTGAAAGTCTTTAACCATTCTAAACTACCTAAAGTTCCTTTTTGCTTTTTCTCCAACAGACGTGCAAGATACTTTAAAAATGCTGCTGGTGAAAGCTATCGATCTCTGTATAAAGTCTATGGCATCCGGTTTCATGTCCTGGTACATGGGAAGGTACGGAAAATGCATAAGAGAGAGTGAATGCATAAAATATTGCTGAAGCATTATGATGAGATATGATTTAAGTAATAAATGCATTAATTATCACACCAAAGCTTAATAACTATTATATATTATAGGAGAAACTTAAATGTTAGAAAATCTTCTTTTTTTAGTTAGATGGATACTAGGAATTCTTTTGCACAGCACTATGGTCTCTCTCTTTTTAAAAAATTCTAATATAAATCCAGCTAAAATCACATCCAAACACATATCTCTTGTATTTCTCCTCTCCTCCATAGGCTGGAAAGTTCAGCATTGTCCCCACAGTCATCAATGTTGGTTCAGGATTGGCTTTGATTGGAGTGGTGAGTACCATCAATAATTAGAAACTTTCTTAAAAGATGTTTTTAATATATCACAAAACTAAATAAAAGTCTGTTCAACAGGAAACCTTCTTCTGTGACATTGGCCTTCTCCTCCTTTCAAAGAAGAAGAAGTCTTACAGACAACAGAAATTTAAAGTTTCAAAGTACGAGTACAGGTGCAGAGATGTTTCTTTTTTTCCACGCAGAAAACATAACAGTGTTTAACCATATTATTTATGCATAGAGATGAAGATTTTTACTCACTGTTTCATCGTGGAAGACCAAATGCATTGACCCTCTCAGGTCAGACAGCTTCTGCATATCAAGCTAACATTATGCAGAACATGCCTTCCACATCCACATCTCAGATTTTGATGATGATGATGAATTATCTTCATTTCAGACACATAAAACAACAACCCAATATATACCTATACTGGCATAAACGTATACACACACATATGACTATGTATACACATACACACAGACCCACAAACATGCATAGACAAAAGCAAACAAAATCCCCATGCCCAAAATGGATTAGGAAAAAGTATGTACATACTTTTTAATCCCTACCCCATGCTCAACACTCTATTAATGTACAAAGTTCAGGCAGGGCCTCAGATTTTAGACAGGGCCTGTTGATGTGGGGTTGGCCAGTACATGCATTTGCCAGGGTGTTAATTATCTAGTCATTATTTAGGATTTCTGCCACTAAATAGCGTGCAGACTGACTCATCGTGCCACTTCTTGCAGCGACATTATGTGCTTTACATAACGAAAAAGCGCAAGAGCTTCAGGTGCTCACCCTGCAACCGGAAGGTCGCTGGTTCGAGTCCCCGTCTGCGCGCACGTTGTCATTGTGTCCCTTGGCAAGACACTTAACCCACATTGCCTAAGTGTGAATGTGTTGTGTGGTTGGTGTTTGGTGGTGGTCGGAGGGGCCGTAGGCGCAAATTGGCAGCCACGCTTCCGTCAGATTGCCCCAGGGCAGCTGTGACTACATTAGTAGCACTGAGTGTGAATGAGGTGTGAATGAATAATGCACAAAATTGTAAACGCTTTGAGTAGGCTAGTAGTGTAAGAAAGCGCAATATAAGTGTAAGGCATTATTATTATTAATATGTTGAAGTTTCATTCTAAGTTTCAATCAATCAGTATATTTGGACTGTTACAGACTGTTAATCTAATGTATAATAATTTCCTAAACGGCATTTATAGACTTAATGTCAACAGTGTGTGGAGAGTGTGAGGAGTGAGGACCCAAACGATGGACAGAGACAGACAGAAAATAACAAACTGAGCATTTATTGTCGCTGAGTAACTAAACTAAACTAAGGAAACCTAAATTGGGGAAAGATAAACTAGGGAATACTAGAAACGCAGAAAATACAGGAACCAACACTACCACATATGACAGCAAGATTCTGACCAGAGACAAGAAGAATTAGACAATAAATACAAAGAGGGATAATGAGGGAACAGACAACAGGTGGGGAGCAGAGCTGAACGTAATCACAGAAAACAAGACCATGAAATAAAACTAAACAAAAAGCAGCTCTTCAAGTGTATTTCTGCTGGTTACAGTTTTTAAGGTGCTAGAACTGTATTTTAGTTTATTATACCAGATAAAACATTTGTTGCAGCAAAGTATACTAAAGCATTTTGTGGAGCCATTCACACACTACGCTGATTTATGGCACTACTAAAGATAGATCTCCATTAATGACAAGTTAAATCTCTCCTAATTAGTGCATTTTGTGTGTGTTTTGTGATTAATTTGCATTTCCTTATTGTTTGTCACAACAGGTGCAGAATCAGCACCACAGAAGGCATAAAGATTACACCAGGACAGGATGATCACAACACTGAGGAACAAACGGTCTAATTTTATTGGAGTGGCATTTAGTGGTTCATAACTAACTCAAGCTGTACATGCATTGTGTTGGTAATGGTAACACTTTTCAAATGTAAGGCCAGTATTTCAGACAGTGACTTAAAATTCACAGTCACAGTAAATGGAACAATTGAGTGTTAAAGAAATGGAGACTTGGTTAAGTGTTGCAAACAGACTGAGAGACCGAGACATGAAACCAAAAAAAGATGGATGCTAACAGGTAATAAGAAGGAAAACACACTACCAAACTGAGAAAGAAAAAAAAACACCTAAATTGATTAAATTATTGCGATAATGTTCATTTATTATGTACTGTATCATCAAAGATTTTAAGGACACACTGTTATGGTTATAATAAATTAGGTAAACAACCAAAAAAATGACTAAAATAGTAATTCTGAATTACAGGAAACCACCCAGAAAGGTTGGACTCTTGATCTTTGATTTTCAGGGATACATGTTTGAAACCTCAAACATGAAGCAAGCATTTGAGTCTCAACTTCCACCACTGTTTTTTGTTTTCCAAACTTTATATGATTTTGAGCAACTTCTCAAATGAAGATTTTGATGAGAAACATCTTGTTATGTGTTGTTTGTATTTTACCTGTTTCGTTATTACCAAGTCAGAGCAGCCCATACACTGCTCCCATTGACACACACAGACACAGAGAAGACATGAGTTGCTGTATGTCACTTGAGCAGTTCTTGTTTATAAACTGTGTAAATACTGCAGCGTAATGATAAAGTCCTGTTGAAATGAAATCTTGACTGTGTTCCAGCACCAAGTGCAGCTCAGACCCTTATATTAGGTAATATCATGTAATATTTAACATACTACTTTTCTTATCTCTACTTATGGGAATTATATACATATTATTACAACTACTAATACTTGTTTGTTCCATGCTTTGTGACTGTTTCTTTGTTATTGCATATGAAATTCAGATTATATTCAAGTACTTGGGTAGGTAACACTTCATAATATAGCACATTAATAAGGCCGTAAATACCCTGTACTCAATGTATGTATTTACAGGGATATACCCTGTAAGTAAGTTCTGCGTTATTTCTAGGATTAAGGCTGTAAGTACCCTGTAATTACATGTAAGTACATTATTGTTCAGGGATGCACCCTATAAATTTCGATCTGTGAGCTTTACTTACAGGGTACATCCCTGTAATTACATGTATGCTTAAGTACTGTACGTGTAATTACATGTACTTAAGCATACATGTAATTATATGCAAGTACAAGGTACTTACAGCCTTAGCCATGGGCCATATTATGAAGTGTTACCCTTGTATATTTTATTTGTAACAGTGTACTGACTTTATTAATGAATTGTATCTACTGTCACTCACTATTTGTAGGTTATAAAAACAACAACAAAAATTAACATTAAAAAAAACCCAAAAAAACCCCGTTTGTTTAATGTTAGTACCTTTACAGCAGTAGTAGTATACTACTACTTCTTTTAGTACTACCACTAATAATAATGATAATGATAAAAATGAACAACAGCGTGGATCTTTGAAGGGTTTTGTGAAAGGTTCATTAAGGACTTCTGCTGCTGCAGTGATTCCTTGAGGAACCATTTTGAACTGAAAAGCTTCCTTCACAGTGGCAATATAATGTAATGGCGAGGAACTCCAAAAGGTTCCTTGAGGCTCTTGTCCTTCTACGAGACTTTTTAGCTCATAGCAGCTTCCACAATATTAAACACTTATAATATTAAAAGCACAGCTTATTATGGAGCTCAGATTTGACTAACATAACATCCAGATTTTTGGTCCCAAACTCAAACTGAAAAAAATTGAGCTGTCATTTGTCTGGTTGCATTAATGGAAAACACACTACCTGCACACCCACTGTAGGCAGCCCACAGTGGGACAAATTGTAAAAGCCCCGTACAAAGCATGCCTGCCCCTGTGCACATGGATGCAGGCATGCTTTATGCTCACTGTAGACTGTAAATTCTAATTAGTTAACCCTACTATTTATTTTAAGTCAGATGTACTCTCTGACACGGCTTCTTCTAACATATAGTAAACAAAATCACAAAAACATTATATAATTTAATATTTTTCGTAAAGGTTACAGTTAAATTGGAAGTGAAAATGACTGAGTCAGAGAGAAAGACAGAGGCAGACAGGAAGACACAACAGAGAGAGACAGAGAGAGCAGGAAAGAAGTGAATATGAAATAAAAGCAGTGGGAATTCATTACTTACAATTCATCTTGTTTTACTTTTGCATTTTAGTTATGGGAGAGGAGGGGCAATGAGGGGTTTTCTGCAGGCGAACCTACTGTTGGTTGCCCGCAGAAAACCGTCATGAGGCCCAAATGGGCATGTCTGACCTTTTTGTGTTCTGGACTTTGTTTAAGAGATTCAGAATTAAAGCAGCCTTGAAGTTTTAGTTGTGTCTCGTGTGTCCTGCATTTGGGTTCACCCCTGCCAGCCACACAGCCTAACCCTGACACAGGGCCTTTGGGCGGTTTTGAGATAGGACAGTGGCCAACTTCCCATCTGTTGTAGACCACTTACCACCAGCTGCTAGATGAGATAGTGCTGAGCTGTGGACAAACCAAAGCAGTACAGATCCCACAGAGGGTGCACTAGGGCTGAGGTGTGTTTCTGGTACTGGTGATGCGTGAGAGTCCTGACATGACTGGGAGAGTAAGCTCATATCTCTTTCCTCAGGTGGTAAAATGGTGATAACCCACTTGTTTCCTCTGGAGTGAAAGCGAGAGAGAGCTGCATGTATTTTCTGTTGTGCTTCTGAAAGCCTACATGGTTCAGTGCACACATGAAAACAGAAAACTTGACAGGAGAGACGTTTTCATTTCTAAAGCATTTACTGTGCTCATACAATAAAAAAAAAAATCACAGATTTTAACAGATATCAAAGTTTACAATTAAAATCTGCATTAATAAATGTGTTTATGATTCTAATTATTGTATAAATAAACTGTTTAAAATTGAAAGAGGAATCTTTTAAAACAACATAAAGTCCGTGTCCGTGTCCGTGTCGTATCGAAACAAATAAGTGAATAAAAA
>VUQK01036583.1:7501-20334 GCA_015106715.1 Bujurquina vittata | reverse complement strand
GCTCCACTGCCACAAGGACAGAGAAAATCCTTCATATCACATGCTGTTCCCCTCTGTAATTCAATAGATCTGCCTGTCAGGAAATCATTTGCCAGACAATGTTGTTATTACTATTATCATTTTATCATCATTTCAACTTTAACCCATTAGTTGTGTGTTGCTCACCTTTTTATTTGGAAGCACCTCAGAACAGAAAGCAAACTGAAGGAAGTCAGTTCTTAACGGCCGACTTCCTTCAGTTTGCTTTCTCTTTATTCGTTGATAGTCCCATTTTACTTTCTTGGGGAAAGACCACACTCACACTGTGCATTGGGGGTGGCTCAAAGCATTTTGCATCATTTGTAAAGGGTGAATGTGACAACAAAGAACCTCCCTTCTTTTTTTTCACTGCCCTACTGCTATTGCAGGTGTAACAGTTCAAGGCACTGAACCACAGACCACAAGTGCACCTTCAGTTAGAGAGAAAAGGCGAATGGAAAACTTTTTGTAACGTTCGACCTACTGTAAAAACATTTTCAAACTTAATCGCTTACGTCTAGTTATTTAAAATTTGCATCCAGCCTTTTAAGACAAACACTGTTATTAATTTTTATTTAGTCAGTTAATTGGTAAGTTAATTAATTAGTTACCTAAAAGATACAGTGTAGTTTTCACTGCAACTCTTCACCAAACATTTCAACAAATATTATAATTGTCTGAATGAGTTGTTTACCAAGTTGAGACAATAACATACAATATTAAACAAAATATTCATTGCAATAATGAACTTACCCTATTATGTAGCCGATGATGCATAACTGAAAAAGTCTGTGCAAAACCCCAATTCTTTTATTTTTTGTATCAATGTATTTTTCAGTTTTGTAGTCAAATAAGGAGCGCCACGCTGTCCTGGCCATCACGCAGCTCTCAGTCTACAGACTGATGGCGTTGGTAACAGAAATCTTCAGTAGGAGTTTTTACAATAAGCAGCCAGCGGGAGGCGAAAACACACCTCAGAGAGGCCGCTCAGCACCACCTGCCTCCTACTGAACGTCATACAACAGCGTGCAGTTATTACTGATGGACTTCCCAAAAGCATAAAAGGCAAAAATAAACAGAAAAGGTAAAAGACTGACAAAATGAAGCAAATGACTGGAAAAGGAGACGAGGAGGAAGTGCCAACAGGAAAGAGGCTCCTATGAAATGCCTCGTTGAAATCCATACTCGTTATTGCATTTGCCTCTTCTACAGATAGAGATTTTGTTCCTTTTTATTCATTTATTTGTACACATTGACCTTTTGAAGTTAGCATCCTTTATGATTAATATTTCATTTGCCAATCGCCCATTATTCAAAAATGAAATATTTTGGATTTTAAGCTGGGTTTTTTTTAAGGAGTAATACAATTATAAACAAATTTATTCATCCCTTCACTCGTTTCAACATATTTGAGGTCTACTCAAACAATGCATAACATTTATATTTCGTTGTGATATCCAAAATTAATACAAGGAAAAAATGGCAGTCACATGGAGCAGTGAGGTGTTTCTCTAAATGTGACAGAACTGGCCTTCCCCGGGACGCACTTTTCATGCTAGCGTAACTTTATGCTCATCTCCTGCAGACTTTATTGCAGTTCTAATATTATCACACAGCTGCCAATAACAGCAAAAGACAACAGCCATACAGTTTAAATGTGTGACTTGAGATTGATTATACATGCCACACACTGACACAACAAAAAAGGACACACTCAAATATAATTGAAAGACATTCTATAAACAGATGAGCATTTCCTGTAAACGTCTGTCTGAAGATTTTGAGGTACTTCATGCACACTCAGACTGAAAGGATGTGACACATTCACCTGCACAGCCAATTTTGAATGGTCTCTATGCATTATTATACAATGCTGCAGAGGTGTTGTTTTAAGTGGGGGAAGGACTGCGACCTTTAATGTATTTACAGTTTGCGAGGTAACAAAAATCACAGAATGTATTACTTTAAGTTTCTAGAAAAGGTGTGACGCAGTGTAACCTACAGAACACTATGCCGTCGCATTATTTTGTTGGTGAAAATTGGCATTTACTTTCAGTAAATGGGTGAAATCTGGACGTAAACATCGGCCCATATTGAAGCCTTTATCTTTTAAGCTGATCTTGTGGTTTGTCGTCGAGTGTCGTTAAGCTGAGATTGTCATTGACCAACTTACTACAAAGCACAGTTTGCGTAACAACTCTGATTTTATGTGGGTCAGAGAAAAGCTTGTGTTTAAAAGGTGCTTCTTTTCTTCTGATAACGCTAGACCATGATCACTTTATACCTTTCTGTGTTTGATCACAGGGACTTGTGTTCCGGAAGCTTTCACAGGAAGTGGTCTGCAGCAGACTGTCGCAGTGGGTCCTCCCTACTATCACCCAAACGTAGATGATTATTGTGTGAATTATAATTATTTAGTTACCTGGGTTAAAATTGTAACATGACTGTAATTCAGTTCAAATAATTGTTGTGTTAATTATCCTGCTGCTGTTAATGTGAAAGTGAATATGGCAAAACATTTCTTCAAAAAACTGAAACCGGCGGTCTCGTGGTTTTCTTCCGTGATGCTTTAAGAGATTATTATAGCATCATCAGAGCGCTGCTCACATTGAGCGAGATGCTGGTGAAGATGCACGCTGCCTGGTGGACTTTCCTTTCCACCATTTGTTTCATGTGTGTGTCTCTAAATGGTAAGTTTTTTTCTTATTTCTTTTCATTTATGTTATTTTTTTGAGGAAATATGAAAAGAGTGAAAATGTGATATAAAAAAATTCAATCAGTAAACACCTGTTTTACTGTAATATATTTTTAAAAGAATATATGTACATTATGCTGACAGGGTTTTTTTGAATTCCTTTGGTTCAATACTTGACTTTTCACAACAAATACATCTGAATATGAGAAGAATACTTAATGTATTTTCTAATAAAATAAATAACTCAAGCTGTCAGTGATCAACTTTGGGGGGGAAATCCGCTATAAATGATCTTGGAACAGGTTACCTAAATGGCAAAAGCATCACATGTACTCAGTGAAATACAGGACTGTCTGTACGCACTTAGTGTGATCTTTATTTGGTTTTTATCTTAATCTGGTCTTCACAGTTGGTGTCCTTTCAAAACTGTCTAAACCTGTGTGACCTGAATGCATGCAGACACAGCAAGATGGAATAAGATGGCTAGAATTGAATTAAATAATGAACTTGGTCAGAAAGACCAGAGGTTACAGATTAGTCTGACTTTAGCTTACAGGGATGCGAGGATTAGTGTTTGTGCGGGAAAAACCTGGTGAGGAACTGTAAGCAGACTGCACTAAAGAGCGTAGAGGTGGGATCGACCGTGTCTGTTTTTCGCTGACATTGCTCCAGGTGAACTTGTGTTAACTGATGGAAGAGCGAACTCTGACATTTGGAGAAGCAAACTCAGAAAAAAAAACTGATCCAAAGTCTACCAGCCACCTTTTGAAAGAATATTTTCCCAGTAGACTCGAACCAAAATCTCACAGATACTGATGAAACTCGAAGAAAACACAAAGTAAACTATTATCATAGTTTTTATTAAAATTTTGCTAAGCTGCTAAGTGTTAACATAATACTTTCTCCATGTTTGTAATGGTGTATCTGATATGTCTGATTTATCTCTTAAAACAGTCGAGAAAAATAGTTTTATCATTTAAAAAAAAGGGTAAGGGTTAGGGTTAACCCCCCCCCCCACTATTCTTTTTGACATTTTGTTGTCTACTGCAGTAAAATTCATAAACACTCAGAAGTCACTTTAGTAGGTATAGCCTGGTAGCCCTCGTTCGGGCCTGACCTTTGGCCTCAGTGTGCCCTTCATTATGTGTGTCATAGATTCACCAGGTAGCCTGGAAATTTTCCTCAGAGGTTTCGGTCGATTATGACATGATAGCGTCACACAGTTGGGGACTGCGGAGGCCATTTGAGGACAGTCAACACACTGTGATGGTCAACCAGTCTGAGATCATTTGAGCTTTCTGACATGGTGTGCTATCCTTCTGGAAGCAGGAAGCAGAAGATGGGTAGAGAGTATTCATAAAGTTAAGCATGGTCACGGTCAGGAACAATCCTCAGGTAGGCTATGGTGTTCACCCCAAATTCTGACCCTCGCATCCAGATGTTTGGCAGAAATTAATACTCATCAGACCATTCTACGTTTTCCCACTCCTGGGTACCCTATGTGAACTGTAGCCTCAGTTTCTTGCCAAGTAGTCTTGGCCTTTTCATCTACCCTCTGGCATCAACGATGCATTTTTGCCCAGTCGCTCACTGGATTTTTTTTAATTTTTTTTTTTTGGACCATTCACTGTAAACCGTAGAGGTTGTTGTAAATCTCAGTAGATCAGCAGTTTCCAAAACACTCTAAAAAAACTAAATTAAAATAATTCAGTTGCTGTCATGTGATTGGGTGATTGGATATTTACATTAATAAGCAGTTGAACAGGTGATATTTTTTCTTGGCCTCGTTTAAAGGTGATAACAAAGAGTCTCAGAGTGAATTTTAATATCCAAACCTTGCCTGCAATCTCTTATATGTATGCAAAGGCTAAATGAGATTTCATTAACAAACTACAAAGTAATTGTTTCTAAGGTTGGCACCAGTTCCGCTGTGTTTATCCACCGTACAACATATGACTGATCAAAAAATATTTTTTCTCCAAATACCGTGTCATGTTTTTATGTATTTGTTTATTATTATGCAATATTTGTAAGTATTTATTTATTTGTTTAAAAAAAATCATTTTTTTTGGTTGTCACTCCTCGGTTAATCTGACCCTCATTTGTTGCAGTCTAACTGTATTTCACCGTTTTGCTGTGGAAGTCCTACAATAAAACACAGTCTGTTCTCATTCCATATAACAGGTTTTTTTATAGTTATGATTAAAATTATTTTAATATTCTTTTATTTCACATTAACGCGTTGAGTTGTTTATATCTACAGAGCCGTTCTCAGTCGGAACATTGTTGTAATGAGAAATTGAATCAATGTACGGAATAAAGTGCCGGGTTAGTGTATTTGTAATTGTAGCATGAGTATTTAAGTACTTTTTGGTGTATATTGGTATATATTTGGTGCACCTTTCACTGTACATTGACTTAAAACATGGTTATTATTGTGTTGAAATATATTTAAAATTCTAAACATATTTTAACTTTTTTTAACTTAAGATCATACATTTTTATGTTGCTATAGTAACACAGAGCCCGTTTTTAAATAATGTGTAGGCAGGTTGTATAATGTCCTAAGTAAGAGTTTCCTGGCATCTCTTTGGTCACTTGACTATAAAATGACTAAACTTGCTTGTGTTTCTTTTTTCCTTTAACATCAAGAATCTTGTGGGGATTTGGAATATTGTGAAAAGCTCAGACTGAGAGCTTCACTTGGCTCATCTCTGTTCCTGCCATGCTATATTGAAAGAAGCAAGCCCGAAGGGGTGATTTGGAGTCACACTGCCAAAGAGCAGGCAGATTTGGTCCAACTTACACCTGAAGGCCGCATTACGTTCCTGGACCCCAGAAACAGCCGAGTAAAAGTCTTTCCGATCCAGGCCACAGTGGGGAACTTCTCCATCAGAATTGATAAGCTTGAAAAAGCTGATCTAGGATGTTACAACTGTGGACTGAACTGTCTTCAAGTGGCGTTGGATGACAGAAGTGAGTAGGTTTTTTTTTTCTTTTTGGTTTGTACACTCTGATGTTACTCAATACGAAGCAGCTGCCTGTGCACCTTCTTCCTTTCCAGGGTCACAAACCTCAGACCCATCACATGAGAAGGGAGAAATGATTAAGCTACTGTTTCCAGTGACATTTATTTTCTAAAACCACAACTTGTCGTGCAGGTGCAAGTGAAGACGTGTGGCCAGTCATTTACATCTGTGCTGGCGTGGCTGCTCTCCTTCTGCTGAGTATAATCAGCTACCACAGCTACGTGAAACGCATAGGTGAGAACCTGAAAAGCCTGACACAAAGTTGAAGATGAGTGGTTTAGTAACAAACTTTCTGCTTCTGTTTCAGGTCTCTGTAATAACAAAACACAGGACAGTGCAGACATCCCCACCAGTGCAGGTAGTGTGCATTACGTCCAGCTCTGTGCTACAACAGCTTGATGCTCTTTTGCTAACTTTTCTGCTCGAACTTGTTCAGATTTGATTAATTCTTGAATTTCAGCTGCTGAGCGAATCTTTCTGCTATCCTCTGGAAATACTGCTGAAGGGTGCTGCCACTTTCTAAAAAATTAGCTGCTTTTGGCAAATTTACTGATTTGAATTGGGATTATAAGACGTATAATACGGTTGAAGTAAAGTAAGAGTAACTTTTTTACTCTGAAAAAAAAAATACATTTAATATATTAATCAGGTTTTTGAGAAGCTGGGGCGGAAGTGGACTGGCTTGCTGTTTCCCAGCTGCAGCTCGCATTCTTTAACATGTTAACCCGGGGTGATTGCTAGCTGGCTTCATATTTTGCAAACAGATTTTTCTCCTTGAAAATATTTCAAGAATTTGAATAACTGTACTCCTAAAAAGACCTTTAAGTTGTTCTACCTAATGATTCAATGCAGATCCCAGTGCTCCACCTATGCCAACAGTCAATGTACCAGTAGGCGTACATGTGCATGTACAACAGGCAGCAGGAGCCTACAGTAATAATTATGTCTATGGTGAGTTTGTTCATCTTTTTTTCTCTCCCTCCTCGATAAAATACAAACTTTCAAGTCATTGTCTCCCTCCTAAGAATTAGGACACATGATTAGTACGTTTTAAACAAATCTTTTCTTGAACAACAGAAAATGATGACCAGCACCCAGCAAGTGCTGAACCCAGCAGAAACCGCGGTGATCCATCCGGATTTGTGGAGTATCTAGACGGGATTCAGCCTCAGCAGCCCGGTCACAGCAGCAGTGGGATTTATCCAAACTTGGATCAGTTTCACTTTGAAAGGGTGGAAAGTCAGAGAACCAGACAGAGGTTTCATTTAGGTGTGTAATCAAAGTCAATATGTTTACTGCGGTTTGTATTATTGGTGACTCCTACATTGCAACTGTGTGAAGTAACTCCGTCTTCTCTTACCCCCATTAGATCTTTTCAGCAGGTTACGGCAAGCAAGTTTCAGCCGGCATTATTACGGTAGAATGAGCAATTTTATTTAATGCATTTATTATATTATTATCGTTTCAGTTGTCAGATTTTGACTCATCCATTTTATCACACAGTTAACCAACACGATCTCCACAAGCAACAAGCCATGTCGAAGCAGGCGGAGAATCAAAAAAGAGGTGGCGTGAGTTTGAAATGACCAGGATTATTGATCACTGTGTCACAGTAAGAAACAAAACACTGATTCTGTTCTTCCCTGTTTGTTTCTGCAGCAGGCCGCGGGAAAAGGAAAGCCAAAGACAGTGAGTGCTGACTTCATTTGTGAGCATGTTGGCATTATTTCATGATGCTGTGCACTGAACTGCTCTCTTTTTCCTTTTCAGACTGTGAATACAATAACCCGATTTACAACACGAGCACAGACCAGCTCAACCGTCTGTAGAGAATGAAGGGCAGAGTTTAAAACTCCAATGAGAGCTACTGACTTGTTAATTTTACTTCTTTGAGGTGATCCATGTCTTAATGTATTTGTTTGTATTATAACTGCACTGTAATTCAGTTCCTGTACTGTTCATGCTTGATTGCTGTTTTACTGAAGTTCATCATTTATATTGTGTCTTTACCTATAATATTGTTGCAGTCTGAGTGTACACAATGTTGCCTTTATGAGTTGTAGGATTGTAAAAATGTGTGTTATTAAACTGAATTAAAGAACCCTGATGCAAGAGATTTGATTTTAAGCGCTTCATGATTAAGGAATTCAATTGTTCTTTCACTGTCAGTGCTTCTGTGATAGAATTGCATTCATCCAAAAACATGCGCCTGATCATCTACATCAGCATTTCTCAGAGAGTTGATTCTGTTCAGTGTTTTCAGTGGGAGAAACGTTTCATCACTCATCCAAGTGACTTCTTCAGTCTCATCCAGGTGAACAGAATCTGCTTTCTGCTATTTGCTTACCTGGATGATTGAGTGTGTATCATGCATGTGATGCATGCTTTTCTACATAGAGAGATTGGAAGCTTAAACTGCAGTTATGCACTGGGGCTGCTGCTGCTGATGACAAACTGCTAGAAGCTCTTGCTGTTAAGGGTATGCGTCTGAAGAAACACACATGGTTTGTTGGCTTTGCAACTGATGGTGCAGTGTTTGAAAAGATCAGCCCTAACCTGCTGATTCTACCGTGGTTGAATACTTATTTATTTTTAAATTGATATTTTTTTGTGATGTTGCAGTTTGACTTTTCATATTAATTTCATTGTATGTTAAATAGTGACTTGGCACTCCCACCCAAAAGACAGAGTAAAAATCAAATTTGACTCTGCCACATTACAAAAGCGGCGATATCTGCACACAGCTGGTTTCCAGCTGGAAATTGTATTTTGTTGCACTGGGCTAACTCATGAAAAGCACCACAAATTATTGAGAGCCAGATGCAACTGAAGCCAATCTTGCGAGGCGACTGGCTTCTACTTTTGAAAATGTAAGCACAGATATAGATGCCTCACACCTGACTTCACTTCAGTTTCAACAACCTACCCGTGAAGTTTAGTGTCTCTAATGCGGTTATGGTGCGATCACAATGCCAAAAAAAACTGTCCCTTTAGACATATAAACACCCTCCAGTGTACTGAAAACACTTCTGTGCTAGCCTGTCACCAGGACTGTATTTTTCCATGATGTCAGCAATTCTATTACAATTCCTTTTTTTTTTTTTATTCTTTTTCATCTTCCAGGGTATTTTTGTGATTTCTTTGAACTGTTCTTTTTCCAGGGTGCAATGACTGTACAGATAATCATTTTTACCAACTTTAAGAATTGGGTGCACAAGTTTGAATTTATTTTAGATTTTTTTCTAATCCACACAGGGTCAAAATTATACATGCAACCTCAAAAATATACATTCATTTGAATCTTGTAACAAGCGACGCTGAAGCTGCTGCGGTGTCTTTTACCTTGACGAGGCCTATTAACTTCCCATTAGTGATCATGATTGACTGCAGCTGTTAGTTTTGCTTTACCAGCATAAAAATTATTTATTTGACAGCACTCACTGGCTTGACCAATACTCTAAAACACGGGTCCAAGAAACTCAGTGAAGAGGGAGAAATGTAGATTTACACAAACAACTGCAGAATTAAAGATCATCAGTACTTAAGTCCAAGTTGATCAGATTTGTCTCGACTTTGCCAAAAAAAGATTCAAACTGTCATCTTCAGATGAGAGGAAATTAGGATGTTCTATAGATAATTTGTACAAACTACCACTAAGGCACGCCGCTACACACACCATTGTTAGTCTACATCTGTGCTGTTCCAGTTTAACACTTACTAATGCACTTGCTTGGAGCTAAAAATGACTCAAATATATATATATATATGAATTTTCATATCATTTTGGCCTTTAACCCTCAATAAGGAGGCCTGGCAGTCCTCATCAGATCAGTTACTCCAACTGGATTAGTGCAGAAAGTGAAGACGCTCTGATGCAGGATGTGTATAAGGATGGCCAGCTTGTTCAGGGTGAAACGGAGATGAGGACCAACCTACTGTATACATTCAATTAAATTTTATACAGTGCCAATTCACAACAGTTGCCTCAAGGCGCGTTGTATTATAAAGGTAAAGAAAACAACATGCATGGAGTTCTAGTGTTAAGTGAAGCCAGATGATGAAATCAGCCTATGATAAATTTCTCATAGTTTCTTCCATCAGCACAGGTTGAAAGGGGCATTCATGCGTCCTCTCAGTTTCACTGAACTGTGAAACCGTGGTGGGAAAAGGTTTGTGCACCCTGACTTAATTTCTCTTTCACATTCTTGATGTAGGCAACTGGGTAAAGCCTCAGCAATCTTTGTAATGTACGGTTAAAGGGCCAGGCTTGGTTTTGCTGTCGCTTGACACATATGACAGGTTCTAATATAACTGTATGCATTCCTTTTTAGACAAGGCCAAAAATACTTCTGAATATAGTTGCAAGCCTTACAAACTTTCAAATCACCCAATTGATCATGGGATGTCTTCAGCACCTTAGTGGGTGGCACCACCTGCAGCACTGGCCTACAAACAAAATGTTCCCCCGTGTGTAATACTGACCAACAGTCATGAGGCTTGTAACCTTTTGCAGCACTTTTAGTGCCTTCTCCAGAAAGGATGCAATCAATAAACTCAGCGGATATGTCAGTAAAAAGCCCAGACTGAGTCAGATATAGACACAGATATGACCACAACACTGTCTGCCTCACCCTGTTCAACTTCAGGTTTAGTCTTTTCAGGTGAAAGGAGGAAGTGAACCATCAGGCAATATATGGCAACCAGCCAAGTCAGCGTGGGACCTTTATTTTTTTCATCTCATGTGCCAAAGGTGGGAATGTGTCAGGATCCTGATGACAAAATTGGGACACTAAAAAACGATTGCTTCTGACATCACAAGAAAGTAAAGGCCCAAAACTAACTCCAAATATACAGACTGACAAAAAAAAGAAGCTCCAAACAGCTAGAGCTGAAGAACCCTTACACCACCACATCACCACAACCCTGTACCTCTGTCTAACCAGAATCTAACTAAGCGTTAAACCTAGTTTTCGGATGCTACTAGCAGTGGCTAATTACATATTCAAGACCACAAACCTGATGAAGTAACATTGGCAAAAAACACCTGCAACCTGCAATATGTCTCGGTTGATAACCTTTGCAAACATGTTTGACTTCACTTTCAAAAAATAAATAAAATGTAAAAGTCCACTACAGCCGCTTCATTAACTCCAAATTAGAGTCTAACCAATATATCAGTACATGAATATTACTGCATACTTCATAATCTGCTGATATCTATGCATTAACTATAACATCGCGATAATCATAAGCACCATGTACAAAGCAATGCAACGGTTTACTGTTCAGCACTGCTGAACAGTAGGAACGAATTTAATATTGTGCAGTGAGTCATAATCAGCACTATTTATGAGTCATCCCTGACCAACGTGTTGGACTTTGCTCAGCCAATCAGAAGTTAGCGTCGATGAAATCATTCCAGGCATTATGTCAAGTAGGTACAGCCAATCACATAGCAAAATGTAATCACATGATTAGGCTAAGCCGATCAGACGTGAGAAAGAGGCTGCATATCATTAGCATATATTATCATAGCATTAGCAGAATGAAATTCCCCATGTTGTTTAATGCTCCACATAAATACAGCCAATGTGTACAAAGGGTACTAAATATCCAGGAATATGAATATTGTAAGGCATAAGTTTAAAGAGTAAACGCATATGCCAAATTTCAGAAAGGCTGACTTAATCTTTAAAAACAGTTTGCACTGATGTAGAATTCTGCGTGTACTCCAGTACAGCCAGTACTCTGTGCAAATAACAAAACATGTAAACAGACTGAATGAACAAAATTTCATCTTTCAGTCTGAAAGGTTCTCACTAGCTCAGTAAATCCACACATATGTATTGTAACGCTTCGCTATGCCTTCAAGCTCCAGGACCGAGGTTTTGTCTGCCATGTAGGTTTATTAAGGGTGAACACACCAAACAGCTCACACAGCATACAGCTAACTTGTTCGGAACTGCTTGCAACAACCCTCTCAGGAAACCCCCGCCCAAAAACACCCCTTCCGGTTAAACCCTTCAAAACAACCAAACATAAAGGAACAATAACTGTGCAAAACCTAGCACTAACGTCCATTACAGTATGTATCACAATAACGGGCCCAGCTGCTCAATGCGGCGTCCTGCGTCACGAACGCCTGAAAAAGACTCACTTCCGTTATTAAGGTCATGTGACTTACGCCACAACCCATCAGCCAGGTACTCTTGGGGGTCCGGGTGACGCCAAAGCGTACGAATGGACGCAGTTCGAACACACAAAACACGCCGACAGTGGAGGACTTCAGGTCTCCAGAATTCTCAGACGTCACTGAAAAAACTAGCTACATTTGTCGCTCGTTGCAAATAAAATGTAGCAACAAAGTCAGTAAGTTGGCAACAGTGCATGACCCACGGGAACATAATCCGCGGTGTGGTGGAGTGACGTATTTAAGCCATGAAATTAGCATTTCATGGACATAATTTATTTTCCCAGGCAAGATTTTTTTGCCGGTATTATCGTGAATGATACATGACCCAGCCCTAGGCTGAATATATATTTTTAATTACCAAATATGAGTATTGGTCTTTAAAAATCTTATACAAAAAAATGAATTGTGCTCTCATTCCAAGTCAAAACTGCACAATAACAAACAGGGTGCTGAATCAGTCAGAGTCTACAGGCAGAAGGAAGCTTTAATATCTCTGCTGGCCTGAGGTGTAGGTCATGCAGCAACATCCATTAACAGAACAAAGCAGCCAGCAAACACCAACATAGAGACACCTAGTGCCAAAGGGTAATCACAAATATCCCCAAAAACAGAAATAAAATGTCAATAGATTATGCTGCGTCCTGGATCAAGGTGTTGCTGGAGGAAGTACGGAATAATTTTAGTACTATAATATGATGATCTATTATAATCAAATTCTGTAGAAAAATGTTGATTATTATTAAAAATTAGCCTCAAAAGACTGCATAAGCTGAAACCAAGAAATGATTGGCATTCTATGAATTAGTTATTTTAAATATCCAAGTTACAAAGCAGTCTGAGGTCTCATGCTGAAAATTATAGGGATATAGCGCCACCTTTCTGTAGCTCATTTACACAA
>VUQK01036568.1:0-11707 GCA_015106715.1 Bujurquina vittata | reverse complement strand
CAGATATATATTAAAAGACCCTGAAAATGTGCTCATTTGGACCCAGATGGTTGACTTACATTAGTCCCATGCATGGTCCATGCATAGCCCATGCATGCATGGACCATCTGGGTCCAAGTGAGCACATTTTTAATATCTATCTGGGCAAATCCATGTAGGGCCACCATGGAAACTGCGGACAAACCTGTATGGGACCCATAATGTGTGCCCTTACTTATATGGGGCCCACCTATGTGTGCTGGCAGGGCTCCAA
Source organism: Bujurquina vittata (assembly GCA_015106715.1). Taxonomy (NCBI): domain Eukaryota; kingdom Metazoa; phylum Chordata; class Actinopteri; order Cichliformes; family Cichlidae; genus Bujurquina; species Bujurquina vittata. Next base: position 11,454 of record VUQK01036568.1, on the reverse strand, counting down.
CATATTTAAGACATTTCTAATCTTTCAGCCATTTCTGGTAGAGGCACCATCTAGGAGGATCCTTCAACAGCTTATTGTTTGAGTATATTAAATTGCTGACCAGAGTTGATAACCAGAGTTTGCTCCTCGGCGGGTGTGTCGCCAAGTGGAGAAAAACGATTAGAGACGTGAACGGGTTGGTGGTGTACCGAAGGCCTCTGTTTAGGACTACGCTTCCTCCTCACAGTCACCCACTCAGCCTGCTTTCCTTGCTGCAGGGGATTTACTGGGGGGGAGCTTGCGGCGGCTAAGGTACCATGGTCCGCACCGACTACAGGATTTAAAAAATTACAAAATAGGGCCATCTTGAGAGTTCTAATGTTAACAAGAGTTGTGTTTAATAATTTACACCATGCTTTTTCCTGTATATTGTTCTTATGTGTGATGTGCTTTTGGTGCAGGAAGAAACTGTAAAAATGAGATATTCACTAGCAGGAAGTGCTTGCAAGCAAAACCCATGATATCCCCTTTCCTATTGGTGGGGAAATGCACTGCATCATTCAATCAAAAATGATGACAATGTGTGGCATTTGGTCGCTGAGATCAAAAGTCAAAGTTGTGAGAGAGATGGGGCAAAAGAGGGACAGCAATATTGATAGCAAGTTTTGAAATTTGAGAGTTTTGAGAGATTTTAGTGTATTTGGAGTATATAGTTAGAGTGTAGCATAGTGTGTGTAGTGTGTTGTGTAGTCATGGACAAAGCAGATGCTTCCCAAAAAGCCACCAAAGGCACACTCAGATGTAAGCACTGTCTCCAGGTGGAAAACATCTGGAAGTGTTTCACTAGGTTGACACACTTGTGGTGTTTTTTTTGTTTTGTTTGTTGTGTTTTGTTTTTTGGAGTGACACAAATAATTTGTGTGGCATCTTATTGTGACAAGTGATTGTTTTGTAAATAGTTGCACCAAAAAAAAGCCTGATGCACTGCCTGCATTTTTTAAGCTGAAATATAATGAACAAATCAAAAATAGTAAAAAAAAAACCCAAAACTGCCAAATATACCACAGATTCCACATAGGGCAAAATTTAAAAACAGAATACTGTATCTGCCTGATATTCAGTACACAGTTGTAGAAGGCCGAGAACTAGTGCCAAACCAAATGCTATTTGAATCTGATCCAGATTTGGGATTTGAAAGCTACTTGAATTTAACATGGGAAATTCCATTAAATGGGTATTTCCAGCTAAGATATGACAGAAAAAGAAGCATAATCCTCATTTGTTGCAGTAAGAAACATTTAAAATGAGTGTTATTTTACTTCAGCCTTTTAAACCTTGCAAGTTCAGGGGTGTGTGTTATCTCAGAGTCGAATGTTTGGAGAGTGACATGTTTGTGAGGCGGACAACGTTCAAATCAGCTAAAGTGTCTGCCATGGCCAGACGTGTGCCCGGTACCACTTCTTGTTGTTATTGAAATGTATTTCTCTATAAGTGGCCCTTGTAGGGTTACAAAAAAACAGCCTGACTTAAATCCAACAGAAGATCTTTAGCATATTTTAAAGAGAAAGGTAATGCAATACAATATGACAATATGCCATCTTTATGATTTCATGGGTGACTCATGCAGCAATAAAACTCACAAATCTCCTGCTTACAGGGTATGCTGTCCTTCTGTGCTTTATAACATCTTTTAAAGGGTACTAAATGCAGTGTGCTCCTCTGCTGCCTTAAAGGTTGCATCTTGTATCTCCAGAGCATCCTTAGCATGCTTTAGACAGAGCCAATGCAGCAAGATAAAAGTAGCTATAATTGCATAATTAATCAATTCTATTGTTTTGTAGAAGCACCACATAATGGAGACAAGCCAATTTAGCATCTGTCAGGATGGATTGCCCCATTTTCTACGACAAGAAGATTCTGAAATCAGTTTGAATACTTCAGGTACTTTCCTGAGGGTCATCAGCTGATTTACAATTTGCAAAGCATTGATCAATGTGCAATTTAGCTACATTGAATATAAGAAAGGCACTGGTGGACTTATGTGCTTGAGACGCTTTCTGCCAGTGAACTAAAATGCATGGCTCACTTTTTCTTCTTTTGGCATCACACAAACTACATATTGACACCAGAAACAACCAGCTGCTTATTGGTTAACATATTTCATACAAAGAACAGATGGATGCAGCCTAATGTTGAAAAGTTGTTAAAGTGACAGTTATACTTTTAGCAAGAACAAATCTGTCTGCATCCTCTTAAGACTATTTAAAAGATTAGTGCAGAGTCTGTCCTTCCTTATTCTGCCTACTGCACCGCTCAGCTCCTTCCTTAACCACGCTTGTATATGACTTACATCCTACACTGAATCACTCTGTCTGCCCCTGAGGATAAGGCTGCTTCCCTCACCCACTTCCTACTTCATCTCCAGCCCTTCCTTCTCTGATTGCATGTACAAGGAAAAGCTACTGCTGTCCAACTGACTTTGGGGAGGGCTGGTAAACCCTCCCCACGATGCTTTAAATTGGTGTTTTTGGCACTTGACAACTGTAATATTAAATCTGCAGAAAATATTATTCAAATTCAAACTAAAGCAACTACATCCAGTTGTTTGATGGAATTTACAAATATTTTCCCCTCTAGAGTGCAGATAAGTTATCGACGTCTTAAAGGTGACTTAAATTAAAGGTTTAATCAGTTGCATTAAGAACAAAGTCAGTGACTGATCTCAATCCTCTATGTTCAAAGTTGTCTCATTATCTGTACATTTTAGAGTCATGATTGAATTATTCATTGTCATTGTTTTTAACCTTACTTGAAGACTAATCCTCCTAATCCTTTCACAATGTATAGTGAAATGTTTAATAGCTGATGGATGATATAGAATGATACAGACATGAATAGATTGTGAGTTAACATACATTTTATTTTACAAACACATAGTCCATATATACAGAGAATGTGTCACACAGATATTCTCTGTTTGCCAAGCCAATAGTTTCTATTATGTGTAGTTCTGAGTGTATTCTTTCGGGTCAAAGAGGAAAACATGTTGTTGTCATGTGGGTGTTTAATGAAGGTTTCAGTCTGGACTGAACGTCTTCTACAACACCGCTGATATCCTTGTGCGCATCGTGCCGACTGCAGGACCATAAGAAGAGTCGGATGGCTGGAATGAAGCGATCTTTTCATCACATCGTCGTGATGTTATGGTAGAAATAATTAGGCGCGCCATACAAACAGCTGTGTTGATCGTAGTCCGATCGGGTGTTTGGATATTATATCTCATCATGGTAGCTATGCAGGGCCTTAGACAATAGGTGTAGTGTGGCTATTTTAACGGCCAGCACACCGTCCTCCAATAGATTCTCGTCATGTAAATGATGGGATGTAGGAGGTACAGGAGTAGGGATATCAAGTGATGTCTGGGTTTGGTTTGTAACACCATCTGAAAAGAAAAAGAATATTAATACTGTTAACATTTATTTATGCATCCATCAATTATTGTAATACACACATCATTTTTATCACTAAATTTAACTGTATACAAATGTCCTGTATAACTTTTCAACTTGATCATATGATGACGTACCTGAGAAATGGATGTTGGTTACAAAAAGGTCGAATGGTGAGAAGGTGCCATTTGGGTTGATGTCATAGTTGCTGTGTTGCTGCAAAAGTCGCAGAAGTTACAGCGGTGCTGGTGGCTGAAGCAAATGAATGATGTCCTTATATTCACGCCTAAAAACACAACCCACTAGGTGGAGCTAAACCTATTATAGGTTTGCTCTATTATAGCTTTGCTCTATTATAGCTTTGCTCTATTATAGCTTTGCTCTATTAGGCTGAGGAAATAAATGCACGCTAGTGAGCGAAATGCACAGGCACGAGGACGCTCATTAACGCGCACAAATGATGGGGGGGTGTTGGTTCAAGCTTGTGGGGGTATGGGGTGCTGTTTTTAGTCTGAGGGGCATTGTTTCATGCAAACATCCTATTTTATACTTATTAAAATGTGCTGATTGGTCGCAAGAGCTGGGGGGCTAATCTTAGGTAACCAGATGTGTGTCCAGAAGTAGAAGGCACCTGAACAAAGGGAGGGGTGCTGTTGACTGTTGGTTATCATTTTGTACAGATAGGTGGGGTCCAGAGGCCGCCAGGAGAGTAGTTGTTGTTTTTTTGTTTTGTTTTTGTTATTTTGTTGTTCTTTTGTTTTGTTTTTAATTTTGTATTGTATTCTTTAATAAACTTTAATACACAGAGAGGAGGGGGTCTGTCCAAGAAAACTTTCATAAGGAGAGAGAGGGGCCCCTTGGAGAGACAAGTTTGGCTGCAGCTGGGTTCGATTCCACCTTGGCCCATGACAGTACTTTACCCAATCTGTTGGTTTAATAACAATTTAAATAAAAACATTTCAAAAAGCAATAAAATATTTGTTGTTAAGCATATACGTCTATTCATTGAAAATTGTAATAGCAAAACGATGTTTTTTATTAAGTGTTTAATTTGTTGATAATTTGTTTTGCGATTAATTAATTACAGACCCTGTAATTAACTCGATTTAAATTTGTAATCGAGTCCCATCACTAATTTAATTTAATTTTTCTACTTTTCTTACACTTATCTTCAACTACCATAGTACACATGTTTTCAATCATTTGAAACAACAGCTTATTAAACATTCAACTTAAATCATACAAGGATCTTTGCTACACTGATCATCACGTGGAATTATTCAAGGACTAAATTTAAATACTCACAGTTAGGTAAATGGTAGGAAAAAGTTAAATGTTACTATGCAAATACAAACTGAAACCATAAATCACACATGTTCGGATCACACATAATCACACAGTTCACTGAATTTGCATTAGGTGTTAAATAAAAGTCCAATAAGGCAAAAGAGACACACTCACCACAGCATCTGGAAGAGTAAAACAGATGTAAAATTATGTGAGCAGTAAAAACATTCAACAAACGATAAATTGACAAAACCAATTAGTCAAAAGGACAAAAACATGCTGGTTCCTTTAAAAAGTCATAACATGTATAATATGAGTGTCAGTAAACTTTAAATTCAAAAACTTACTGAAAGTCAGCAGGTGTAGGAAACAGGAAATGAGTATGATGAAAGAAAATAAATTAAATTTCATGCAGGTTCAATATCAAAATCCGGCAGTCAACACTAAAAAAGCATAGCAAGTCTCCGAGAAACAAATGCACGTAGCAGGTCAGCAAAACCAGAACTGCCGTCCTGGACAGTTATGCTGCTGGCCCACAGGGGCAGGACTGCAGCTGTGACATGCCTGACAGTTGTCGAGCAGCAGTGCCAGCACTACCAGAAGGTGCACGAAGAGAAACTGGCTGAACCTTTTGATATCCAGTGAAGAAAAAGGTGCTTGAATGTGGATTGTGTTTAACGTTATCCTCAGTATACAGCTGAGACCATATGAGACTTCGTGGCAGTGACAGACAAGGAGAAGAGCTTTTTGAAAATGTTCAGGATGTTAGTAATAAACTACTGATATTTATGAACCATCAGTCTGCACTGTTGGACTTTAACAACAGGTTCAGTATCTGTAAAGAAAATGATGAGAAAGTTGATGCTTTGTGGTTTTATGTAAACTTTGATTCTTGAGATGTACATATTATGCAGTACATGTAAGATATAAAACAGAACAGCTGGAATTTAGCATATCAAAGTAAAAATTATATATATATTGTTTTCCAGTTGCCTCGCAATGCTTGGCTCACACACAGCAGCATGATGCAATAAAGCCTGTAGGAGGTGTGAGGCCCGCTAGCTTCAATAGTTGACTCATCTTTCCATCTTTTCTGTTATTTACTGAAATGGTGAAAACCTATCTGCTGTCTGAAAATGTTGCTGACTTGTTTTCTGGAAAATTCATGGTTAGCGCTAGCGACTGTGACAAAATCTGAGTGCCCTTTGGCTGCTTCACTGTGAATGCCACTCCAGAGTTCACCAGCTGAATGCTTTTACTGAGAAATCACAGCAGGAAACATTCAGTGGACCCAGAAAATATGAGTATTGTTTAAAGGAAACCTGTTTAGCACATTTTGAGCATCATCATTTCACTTATGTTGAATTTCTTTCAAACTCTCTGCACCTCCTACATCGAAGGCTTGAACACAGGAAGCCAGCAAGATGGCCATATTTGGAATATCTGCTCTCACTGGCGTCACACAAAGCCACGAGGAGAAAAACAAAGTGTTCAGAGCAGTCTGAAGAAGTAGTTGCAGAAGCAGTGACCTCATTATTTTCCATTTAGCCATGTTTATGATGAACATCAACAGCATATAGATGATAGGCATTAAGGGAAAGCATAATACATTCACTTTAACATTCAATAAGCTTTATGAGAGATTAATAAGGAAATTTCTTGAAATGTGCAATAAACTAGCATCTGTGTAAACAAATTAAGAGATACTCCAAACAAGTATTTTCTAATAAATTGAATTAAGTGGTCACTAATTTGAAGCATTCTCACGCTTGTTTGTTGTAACTGCAAAAGGTGGGGGAAAGGTCATGCATTGTTTGTTTGCACGAAGATGTCTGCACTATTCATCAGACTAGCAAAACAACTCAATCCTCCACATTTGGTGTATTGTCAAAAAGTTAAAAATGAAGGACTTGTGACTGAGAACAGATGGTGCACAGGCTGAACCAGAAAGACCAGCAGCAGATTGTACTGCATAATTTTAAGGAAAAAAATCAAGAAAAACAGAGAAAGAGCAGCAACGATCAACCAAAGTTACCTGATTCAGCTCAGTTCGCAGGTGATTGGAGATAGCAGTGTGGGTGAACTGAGAGAGGAGCAGCAGAAACAAAGCATAACACAACTAAGATTTAATCTGCAGACAGCAGTGTTTGCAGATGTGTTCTTCTTTGATGGACTCAAAGTCATTCTGCATGTTTGTGAGGGTTAGTTTTTTTGTGAGAAAGCTGCTGGTGTACAAACCGTCTTCTCTAATTTTACTTTTATAGTTTTATGGTTTCAAACTCTAACAAACCTCTTTTCATGTGATGTCTTTAAAATGATAGAGCTTGCTTTGTGCAACAAAGTATATATACTTTAGTGTCTTCAAATACTTTTTGAGCCAACTGTATACTCAGATGTAGCATAACCCCAGGACTGCATTAAATTTCTAATCTTTTTAGTGGCCACACCTGCAGTGCAACACAGGAGTTTATTTAAGATTAAAATGATTTAGGATTTAAATGATTTATTTCAAACGTACTGAGTAATCTGAGCTAAAGTTCATAAATAAAGTGCAGAACACCAGCCAGCAGTGCACAATGAGATCCAGCAAGAAGTTGTGACTCTTCTTAACCAATCCAGACACACTTTTTATCCATAATTCACAACTGAGCCTATCCAACATCCAAAGACTCTTGCACTGCAAATGCAAGACCTGTAGGAGTTAGGAGGGGGCATAACATCCCCTCCACTCAAAGTACGTCTCTGTGCTGGGACGGAAAACAGGAACATAAATGTGGACACTTGTATCCACGGTCTCATTCTTTCGGTCATTGCCCACAGCCCGTCCTCGTGTAAGCTTCACTCAGTGAAGTCAGCAGAAGCACATCATCGGTGTAAAGACACGACCGCCAGGCCACCAAAGTGTGCACCCTCCAGACCTTGGCTGCCCCTAGGAGTTCTGACCATAAAATATGTGAACAGGATGACAAAAAGAAACCTTGGCAGAGTCCAGCAACAACTGGGAATGAGTCTGACTTGTTTCCAGCAATGTGTCCAGTGGACCCAATACCCCTTATAACCCATGAAGCAATTGGAGCCTTATGGGTTATAATTAAATAACATTTAATTACACACACACACACACAGGACACTGCTAGAGATGCGGCCGGATGCCTTCTCCAAGCATATATTTAAATTAATGCATAAAAATTTATTTAAAATTTAATTTTCTTCACTTTAGTTCATATATATAATATTCATTACATTTCAAGTGAAATATTTCAAGACTTTTATTTTAAAAATTTAATGAAAATTAGTATCTCTAATTATCTGAGTATTTCTTGCAGTCAAGCAAAAAAGGATTTACTGCATAGAAGTGTCAGATTGCTGAAAAATATCCTTTCATGTCTGAATTTCTGTGTCAGTGCAGCGGGGCTGGGAGTCCATCAGCTTGTGGCACTGCTGAGCTGCATTTGAGGTCCAGGTTGCTTTGCTAGCAGCCTTCAGTTAATCGTTTCCCAGTTTCCTCTTGACAGTATCTCATGGACTCTCCATGTGGTTCAGGTTGTTGGCTGGCCAATCAAGCACTGCAATGATATGGTCAGTAAACAATTAGGCAGTAACTGTGGGTCCTGCTAAGAGTGAAAATTAGCATCTCCATAAAGCTTGTCAGCAGATGGAAGCATGGAGTCCCCTAGTTTCCTGGTAGATGGCTAAATTGATTTTGCACTTGATAAGACCCACTGCCTGTGGAAAACCACTGCACTAAATTTCTGTCTAGAGTCCTTAACCTGCAATTCTCCAGCAATTTACAATGCTGCTTACTGACAGAAATCCCACTTCTCATGCAGTGTTACACTAAGGCCTGAGCCACCAGAACACATCATGCATACGTTTATATCACAAATGTGTCACAAAAAGGAGTTTAAGTGGACTTCCCTAAATATCCTATATAAATATCCCACGCAAAACTACAATGCTGAACACACATAATAGTAACACAACTTAAAGTACAGCACTATTCAGCCAAGGACCAAAAGGTGATTACTACAGTACATAAACCAAAAGTAGCAATGAAAAGTCCAACCAAAGCACACACACACACACACAGTGGCTCTGTACCACAACAAGGTACCAGATCAACAGAATTCAGTAAAGCGAAAGCTTTGGTGACCAACTGAAAACAGAGACCCATACCCCCACACAGAGACACAGATAGGGAAGAAAGGGGACGAGAAGAGACAGAGAAAGATGCAGAGACAGGAAGGGAAGAAGAAGAGGACGGGAAAGGGAAGAACAAAAAGTAAGAGAGACACAAAGAGCAAACACCTTATTTTATGTCTTTGACACCTCCTAATTTACATAAAGTCTCAACCCCCTGAAACTTGAACCCCCACCAATCACCTGTTGAGGCTTCGCCCACTCTCGTCCCACGTGGACTAAAGAAACGAACGTCACCAGGGTTCCTCGATGGGTTCCAACAGCTCTGACAGATGTCATAATGATGGAGCTTTCACTTAACACCTCTGCTATGAAAACACCTCTGACGATCCTCACTTAGCTAGAATTGATCTCCTCACTAATTCATGTTACAAAAACACAGGTGGGTCAGGAGAACTCCACTTCTGGAGTGTACCTGTCACAAGGTTTCCTAAAATACAACATTAGGTGACAAAGTCATGTGAACCAGAGATGTTCCTGCTTCCCACCAAGACCTTCACCATATATAAGTAATGGACAGGCGTGAACTTTACCCCAGTAACCAAGCATACAGTGTTCATTAATTCAGTGAGTGACTTGTATACTTTAACGCATGATATAAAAATAGTGACAGTAAATACTGATATCAAAGTGATAAAAAATCCCCAATGCTGTGCCTCACACAGGGTCAATCCAAAGCATGGGGGTGTGTTTCAGTCACATGCAAACAGAAATTCCCTTCTGGTATTTTGGCATTTGGGAAATTTGCACCTCGTTAAAAAACGCTTCAACAAGATAAAATTAAGAGTTTATATAATGATTTTGCAATAAGAAAAATCTGTATGGGTCTACCTTACAGCTTGTGTTTCCTGAGGAAATAACTAACAACTCATTTCAGGACGCAATAGACAATTTAGGTGTTAAAAGTTAAAATGAAGCAATAGCCTTTCTAATCATTACCACACGGGAACAAATGTGCTTTAACTGTGGTGAGTGCTTTTGTTGAGTGGGCAGTTTAGGCAATTTCCCAGGCAGAGTAATGGAGAGTAGATAGGTAAATGGGATCTTTTCCAGAAGGTGGCTTCCAAATTCCAGACTTTCCATGGGAGCTTGAAACAAAGTGAAACCAGCAGAATACTGGCTGACACACTGAAGTGAGGGGACAAGAAGCAAGCAGTTAAGTACGAGTGCCATCCTTAGCATGAACATGTTACTGCTTAAAGAACCATTGGTTTGGTCACGAGGGGTTGACTAAACCAGTTGGAGGACATGCCTCTCACAAGTCCTGCTGTGAGACAGCAAAACAAAGAAAAGGAAGAAGAATGGAGGAATGGAGAAGAGCAGGCAAAGTAACCTGGGCCAATTAGCCATGACAGGATGGCCCATTTGAAAAGCACATCATAGCACACAAGTCAAACTGATGATTGATGGTCCTCCGATCTCAGTGTAGAGACTGGGAAATATTGGCATTATCTTTTAATAATGCCAGGGTTCATTGCATTCATTTGTGGTAGGGTTCATTACCCTACGCTGATAATTTGGATCATATTCATTTGATATTTTGGAGTTCTTTAACAGTCACAACATTTTGCAGGGGTTCCACAGGGCTGAATACTTTTCACTTTATTCATGCTTCCCCTCTTCTATTGGAAAAGAATGCATTCATTTCCATTCCTATGCAAACAATTTATCTAAGAAGCCCAATGACACACACTAATTAGCTAAATTACAGGCATCTTTTAAAGACATAAAGGCTCGGTTTGTGATTTTCTATTTCTAAAGTTCTTGTATTTTGATGTCATTAACTTCGTGTCTTCTCACTCCTGTGAACAGTGCTTTGCTCTCTGTGCAGTTACTGGTCCCATCACAGTAAATGTTACGTTGTTGCTGCTTTTTGTGTCACCGTGCACCTCTTTTGTCCCTTTGCCGTCTCCTCACCTCATCCTATTCCACTTTTTCAGAGTCCACAGTTTCCATTCAGCAAGGCAGAGAAAATGCTCATCAGCGATGTGAGCGCACGTGGACATAACAGCTCTTTGATGTCAGCCAGAGAAAATGGCCCAAATTTAGTTCTGTAAGACTATTGCAGTACACAGCATCCAGCTTTGTTTTGAACTAATTATAACTTTTTAAAATTAAAGGATTTATTTTGTTGAATCACTGGACCAGATCACAACAAGCTGTAACAGAACTAATGCACTTAGAACCCAAGGTTCCCTCTAAGCTGCGCGTTGCGCAATCGCGCACTGCTCACACATTCTCAGCGCACAAGAAAATCTATGCAGCGCAAAAAATTGAATCCAACATGAACCGTAAACTAATTAGACCAATAAAAATTCTTTCTGTACCATTTTGTAGTTTAAGCCAGTGAGTTTCAGGTGTTAAGCCAATGATACGATACGGTTCACCTATGCAGCCAATCATCGCATCCTATTGTGTGTACGTGCCTTGTCCATATGCACCGTGCAGGTTAGCTAGGTAAGAACAGTGTGGTGGAGTTAAGTGACGCGAATGCTAACCCATTATCACGGCTAAGCAAACTGGCAGGGCGGACATCCAC
>VUQK01036564.1:0-12300 GCA_015106715.1 Bujurquina vittata | reverse complement strand
TTTTACGTTGCCTAGCAACGTAATTTAAAAACTGGTACGCAGTTTGAAACCTCCACTTTTGCAGCACCGGGCATGCGCACAGAAAATCGGACAGCGGAACCAATCTATCAGTCTATCAGTCTACCAGTCTATCAACATCAGCGCAGGTCCTGCTGAGTAGTTATATTTTTATACAGATTTTATAGCTAAATGAACTTAAATCAAAAAGTCTGCATCAATGGAGAAGTCAAAATATATTGAAGGGGTGATGAAAAATTTACTACCAAGTCAAATTCTTTACTACCAAGTCAATTCTCTTACCACCTTTTACTACCCCGCGGAAACCCTGTTTATATTAAATGTTCAGCAGGAATCACTGAATGAATATCAAGCTAATTTTGTCCAGTCCACCCCAATAGTCACTTTACCAAAGAAAAAAATGACTTAAAACATTTAAGCAATCCGAGTTTATTTTAAATACTAATTCTTTCAATCAACTAACCAGCTATCCTATTCTATTTGACATATATGAATATTTATATGCCTTTTTTTAAACAGAAAAATAAGCAGAAAAGACTTTAAAAAAAATAATGTTGTCATACAGTTTGTCCAAAGATGCGCCGAATCTAGTCTTGACAGTACTGCCAGCTCTGTTTGCAGAACATCTTTGCAGGGTTGTTCATGCATATAAGAAATGTGAAGCCCACCAAAGAGCCTTCTCTTTTTATATGAGGTTTAGTTTACACAAGGCAAAAAAACTGTTAGGTAGGGTAAAACCAGACTCTATTGCATAATTTACTTAACACCCTATGTGGATGTCATGACTACACAAGGTGTTTATTAAATTAGTATATATGTAAATTATATATTGCACTGAATACACAGTAAATAGACTAATGATTCCCTTTGGACTATGTGGCACAACAAAGTAAAAAGAAAACAAAAGTTCATATATAATTTTGTGATGGCGCACGGTTAATATGTACGGCTTTGTCTGACAAATCAATACATGAAGGCCCAATTCTGTTCATAGACTTATCACTTAGTTTTTATTTTTGATTCAAAACACGGTCAGCAATGACTTTACAGATATTTCATACAGACTAAGCGCAAAAGTGCCCCATTCATCATTGATACAATTAACGCTGATAACCTGCAAAAGGAACGGGTCCATATCAAATTAAAAATAATTATCTGATGCTATAATAAATCAGCCTTTACCTTGAAACCAAGAATGTGGAAGCTACAAATAAGAAACGGACTTCATCTCAGTGTCTCGAGTAACAACCTAAACTTACCAATGCAGATGTCATGTTTGTGATATCGGAGGTCAAATTACGATGAATACGACTTCTTACGGATGTGGCCGCGAGGACCTAAATATAAATGTACTCTGCTCCGTTATTAGGACGAATGGGATACACGATATGGCCCTGTTAGCAAGGCATCCGACTAAGGTTAGCTAACTGTTAGCAAATAGTTGCTAACAACAGCAAAGTTCAGTTTACGCGCCGCGATTGGGCGCTGAGCGACTCCTCACCGCTCTTAAAGGGGAAGTCATGTAGTTAAAGACGTTTCTGTCGACACAAACTTCGCTAACCATCCATTCTCTTCCGCTTATATTAAATAATATTAAATATACAATGAAGTATAGTTGAATAAAATGAAATTGTTAAATTAAGGTACAAAAGGGGTGAATTTAATATTGGGCCGTTTTAAAAGCGTAGTAACCATATTTGCCACCAGGTGTCAGCATGGTGCACTGGAGTTGCACATCAAATTTATTCAGCAAAGTTCATAAAGGTCCTTAAGGCGGGCTTTGCAGTATCCTGTTCTTGTAAATCATCCATCCATCTTCTCCCCCTTATCATTTAACAGGGTAGTGGGGGGCAAAAGCCTAACTCAGATGCCAGGCAGGGTACACCCTGGACAGGCTTCTAATGTGTCAGGGCTCACACACAGAGAGACAGCAATCAACACCTGCGATCCATTTAGAATCAGCAGTTGCCCCTGCATGTCTTTGGACTGTGGGACGAAGCTGGAGTATCCAGAGAAAACAGACAGAAGACAACATGCAAACTGCACACAGAAAAGCCCCAGACGGAATTCAAATCCCGGACTTTTTTGTTATGAGGCAAGTGTGCCAACCACTCCACCACCTGCCACCCATTTCCATTTTATTCCATTAAATTTTCCTGTGAATTATAGCACTTTTTTATTCCAATAGATTGATCTGGCACGATTTCTAGCTGTCTATACCATATAACATATTTATTTGTTGTATGTGAACATATAACGCTGTTTAAACGGACTCTACCTGGCCCAAATACTATGTTTTACCCTCTGACAGACTGCTGAGCTCCAATAGGCCTTCTGACTTAACACTGTAGAAAAAGGCCAGGTGTTCCAAACAGCAATGACAATGGATCTGTCCTATTCAAGTTTCCCAGAAACACATCATGTAATTACACCCGTAGCTTTGTGACTTGGCAGAATGTGCAGTTTAATGGAAGATCATGAAGATTTAACACACACATACAGAATATTTAGAAAAGTGCAACATGGAATATAACTAATGAAGTTAAATATGACCGATGATCTAGAAACCATGGTTAAGTATGTCCCTTAAGACGTAAATGCCACTTGAGGTCTTGGTCAGCTCATATATTTAATAGTGCAAACCAGCTAAAATCAGGTAGTAATATTGCTCTGTGCATCACGTCTGCTAATATACAGCAGACATGTTGTCATCATTGTAAAGATGGAAGTTTCATTCCTGTAAACAGCTCACATCATGTCCTTTTCAATAAAGTGAGAAGTGAAAACTAAAAAATACAGTTATTCAGATTACACTGCGCACATGGATGCAAAGAATTACAACAGATCGGAGTAAAAATCAAACACATAGACCAAAATTTAAATGGGATTCTTGAAGGATAATTCATTTAAGACCGACACCTCTCTGCTGATCTATTCATTGTCTATATTAACCCATTCTTTAACTAAATCCCCTGTGGTCTGTTTCAACCATAAGGTTTATCACATAACCAGCCACAAATGCCAGTAATGCTACACATATATCACCCCATATTTATGTAACTTTACAACTTATAATTATGTTGTTTTCATATTATTTTCAAAGCATATTGTCATGTTTCTTTTTTAAAAGTGTGATCACAATAGCAAGGCGGAGAAATGTGTCCAAAAATTGCAATAAAATAATCTACCTCTGCGCGTGTGCAAGATCTGGCTGATTATTTTATTTAATGCCTTTCCAGAACTTGCTAAAATAGTAAAGATGCGAGGCATTTTGCTGAGCTGTAGCAGAGAAAGGCGTGGCAGTCAAAAAATGAAAAACTATGAGAGTAGTGAAACAAAGAGAAGCAAAGATGGGAGTAGAAGTACAACATCAAGAGAAAAAAAAAACATTTCAGCAACTTATTAGTCAGCAATTTTTTAAAATATCTGATTTGACAATATATACATTTTCTATGTATACATTTCAGTGATAAAGAATTATCATGCAATGCAACCCATTAATATGCTATTTGTTTAGCAGTATATGTATCATGTGGGTGCAGCACACATTTCATCACCTTGTAAAATTTTTAGATTCCGGTATTTGAAGACTGTGACGAGAAGGAAGGAGGAAGAGAAATTACTCTCAGCTTACCCTACACACACACACACACACACACACGTAAATCTTTCTATGTGATACAGAAAATCATACAGCAGCACTTTAAAGTTTAAAAGGCGGTAATGCTCAAACATTTATGTGAAAACTGAGCATCTTATCAGTGCACAAAGCTGCCCTGTGTACTGTGTAAGGGAAGTATGATAAAGTCACTCATAATAAACAGAGCTTTGTCTACAAAGTTTCCTTTTCAGTGCAGGAGGATGTTTTTATTAAGGGTGTGTGTTTTATCTCATGGGTTCTCGACTCCTGCTTAAACCTAATCTTACCCTCCAACACTCTCGCCAGGATTCATGTGACATTTCTATGCTACGAACAACTGTTTTTGTATACTCATTTTTTTGAAATAAGTCCTTTTGTCAAACACCGTACCTTTTGATAGACAGTAGAGAGGAAGCTGTGGGGGACCTTAACACAAGAACTGGAAGCATGGGGCAACAGCTAGCTTAGCACATGCAAAGTTTCAACAGCTCCAGCTTTCTCTATTTGCACACTGCATCTTATGTGTTACACAAGCTGTTATATTTAATAGCTTTTAAGCTGTTTTTTTTGTCTAAAGATTGCTGCATTTATTTATTTTTAAATTTAGTTTTTACTATGGCTTGGTTTTTTTGTGCATAAAGTCTTGCTAAGCTTTTCTCAGCTGAGCTATGGCTTTTCAAACTGAATGTTTTTTTTACTCTTATAATTACATTTTTTTTACCTTTTTGATTTAATTAGATGTTAAGCTAAAGGTTGTGATATGGGTTGGGGTCTCCTCCAGTGAAGATAAAATATTAAACTCAGGTGTCCTTGACTCAGCTAATGTGATCTCTCAATCTTTAGCAGTCTTGTTAACAGACTCAGTAATTTGAATATTAACTATTTGAATGTGTTACCATTCTAAAAACAATTAGCTTATTAAATTCATCAAAAAAATGTGAGCGCAAATGGTTGTCTGTCTCTCTCTGAGTTGGCCCTGCAACACGGTGGCAACCTGTCCAGGGTGTATCCTGCTTCTCACCCTAAGTCAGCTGAGATAGGTCAGGTCTTTAAAGCTATGCATTAAGCCTGCCAACTTCCAAGAGCCTAACATCCCGGAACAGAGATTTTTTTTCTTCTTCATTGTTCTTCAGCTTTAAGGCAATCACAACAATGTCAGATGAATGGACGTGTTTATTTTTAGAGACAAAATCGAAACAACAATGCACGTCAGAAATGAGGAAATGTGAAGACTGGTAAATCGACTTGACTTTTTATGATTGCTACACTCGTCTGCACCACTGCATTGTTGCTTGGCCAACAAGAAACTACATCTAAAAAAAAGAAAAAATCCTTGTAGACATAAAGTAGACAAGCTATAGACTGCAAGTCTTTAACAGCGGTTGGAGAGTCAATGAGAGTAAAGGCAATGAGACTGATCTTGTCATTATTGCCTCATTATTATGCTCTGCAGCTACACCTGTGCCATGAGTTCTGGCAATATGTAATATCTATAGATACGCAAAGAATTTTATTTATTTTTATATTCTGTATAAAAGTCATGCAAATCTGACCAGAGAAGCCATCCATGACACAAAAATGCTATCTCACCTCAGTGCTGTACGTACAACTGTTGCATGTTCAGCAACTATAAAATCTGATTATTTTTCTCATAATCATATTATGCGTAAGCAAATCAGTATCATCCTAAGTGGGCAGGTTCAAATTGCAGTAAAAAAAAAAACAGATTGTGAATATAAATAATGCAGGATTTGTGAGCACATGTTGTGGTCTGTGTATTAAAGCTATTTGAAATCAGTGGGAAATTTGCATGTTTTGTTTTGCAAATACTTAAGTTTATTTTTAGATAGATCACAAAGCATTTTTTGCGGAGCTTCTGGAACAGATAACTCATTTGTATAACAAAGTTCCTTCTGAGAAGTATTCCAGAAAGAATGCCATCGCCTTTGTGATTGCTTGAAGGAATTCAGGAAACCAGCTTGCTTGTTTTCTCATCTGACTTCCTTGTTTCTGAGTCCTATTAAAGCAGACATCACCAAATGAGTGGCACTACGGAAGATTACTGCCCACACAGATGCAACACCCAAACAGAACTTACAGGAAATGATTCACAGAGCCACAAATAAAAATTAAAACAAGGGTTAAGGCTCAGTGTCTTTTTCTTATTTATCTGCACAGTATAGTAATCAGTTGGCGACACGGAGAAGCACACACAGGGTGCGGAACAAAGTCATGTCAGGAAGTTACCGCCTTTTAACCCACAATGTTATCAGACAATTCACAGTACAGTTTGACCATATGTGGTTTAGCAAACAGTGTATGACAACCTTCTGAAAATACCTTTCATTGATTCTAAAATCAATTAACATACACCTGTGTGTTATAGCCTTATTGCAAGGCTATAAGGGATTAAGCTACGTGACAGATTTGTTTACTGAGAGCTTTTTATCAGACCTACTATCTGCTGCTGAAGAATGATGTGTTGCTTGGCCTACAGGGAGGAAATGGAATGACTGACTTCAGCCAAGAATCTGCCGCTGTTGCTGTTATCTGTTCATCAGCCCCCTTCTGTTGTGCACCAACATGCACTTTATACTGTACATATAACAATGCTGCCTCTCTCTCACTCCAAACAAACGTGCAAACACACAAACATGGAATGCTTTGCTGCACCGAAGCGCACGTTCAACAGATTTAAACATGAAGAGAGAGCACCATAGAAAATGGCCAGCTGTTTTTGGTTTATTGCGTAAACTGTGTGCATCAACCTGGGGAATCTCCAGCTTTTCATAATTACGGTTCAAAACTTGTTTCAGTATTTATATTACTGCACTCCTTTGCTCTCACCATGAATCAGACTGGGAATGCAAAAAGGGGAAGTCTGGGAAGGAAACTCTAGAAAGAAAGACAAATCTGCAAGGGTACCAGCAAACCAGTACTACAACTTGTGTGCATTAGAGTATCAGTTACTAATCTACGCAACCTTTACACATCCTTGTCCCTGGGCCGACTTCAGGCAGTTGAAGGCAAAGTCTGATTCAGGTGAAGGTTGCAACAGGCAGTCGATGTTCAAACAAATATGGGAGTTAATAGACCATAAGAAAACTTTTTTTTCTGATGCCAAACAGAGCAGCTGAAATATCCAGAATTATTTGTTTTAAAGTAAAATTCTATCTGGCCACTTTGATGACTACAAAATAAGCCAGATTACTTGAAGATGAGATTCATTTCAGTGCCTTTTGGTGTTATCACTGTTTTGTCCTTGTCTAACATGGCCTCATCTGCTTGTGGACGTGCTTATAACCAAGGTCATTGAACATGAAAAGGCGAAGAGGAAGAGGAATGTTTGACTGGTGAGCCTGGTTTCTGGCCAGTCTATATCCATCATCATGAGGTAACACCAGTGTGATTCAAAACCATGTCACCCTCTGTAGCCGATTTACACTGAAGCCACTGTTACTATTCATCCAGCCCTCTTACCAGTACGGATTGTGACAGAAGTCTTCCAATTTCCCAGAAATTTTCAGTGGTTATATAACGAGACCAGACATGTCTGTCGTAACCGTTTAATGGCCACCATAGCTGGTGCTTACTTTATGCCCTTTGTAATGCACTGGTCTGTGTGATTGAGGAATCACACAGACTGCGGGGAGTCAGTGTATTATCTGTGTGACTGCAGTTGATTCAGGAGTCACACAGACGACACACTGAACTTCAGTGCGGAAATCCCACATTAGTTTAGTTCCTCGTTTTTTTTTTGTCATTTATTTCTCAAAATTCTCTTCTAAAAGACTGTGCTTTTCAATAAGTGTGAAACAAGATTAGACATCAAAATAAACCAGCAAACAGTTTTATTATTATGTGAAGATGCCCCTGGTTTGATTTAATTGGTTGAATCATCAACGCAAGTGAAGCAAATGTGGCTTGAAAAAAGAGGATTAGGTTCTCATAACAACTCATGACCACCACAAGGAGCTCATTCATGGGTGTGACTTACTGATTATTTTTTTCAAATATTTGAGTTTAGTCAGTTAGTCAGTTCAAGTCAGCAATGCCTCTGTAAATTTATGTAATTTGTAATAACTTTAAATCTGTAGCCAAACTGGACATCAATATCATAAACACAGTAGACCAATAAAATTTAAATGTCATCTGCAAGTTACACAAGGCAGGACTAAGGCAGGAATAATGACTTTATGGCAAATGAATCAGCAGAAAGCAAAGTACAAATGCAGTGTTGATTCTCTGGTTTGCATACAGCATGACTGTATAACCCTCCACACAATTTAAAGCACTGTGAACACACTAATTCTACCACATAGCACATCTCCCTTTATCTGCATCTTCAAAGCATCTTTGTACAAGCATATAATTGCATTATATCCATGCAGACACATGTACTTCTCACCTCATAGTTAAATCAGTGAGGTGCTCACATGGTAACATTCCACGAGGCCCAAGGATATACAGATATCTTGACCCAGATGGGAACATAAGGGCAGATAGCACGCTCAGAGTCAAATCCAGCCACAACATTAGCCTTGTTAGAACAGCATGCCAATTTTCATTAAACACGATGGTAGCATTATGAGAAGAGGGTCTTTGGGCCTTTTCTTTGCTTTTTTTTCCGATTGCTTTTTGCGGCCTGCCTCTCTAAGCTACATACAGTCTGATATGCATCCAATGAAGCAGCTTTTATCTATTCTAATTCAGTGGGTCCAGGAGAAATATGCTCATGTTACACTTCAAAGGATACTAATGTTGAAAGATGACAGACACTTCAGTCTTAATAAGGGAAGCATTGTATTCGCAATCCACCTGCAATAAGAGTCACTGCCTGAAAACCAGAGGAATGTTTTACGCTTTGAAATTGAATCCCATCATAACTATTATAATCAACTTCATTCTGTAGCAGACAGCCACATGAGGACAAGGATGTGGACAGTGTAATATCAACAGCTGGATAGTTTTGCTTGTCTCTTTAAATTTCGGTACTTTCTGTAGCCGTGCCTAGCTGAGAGACACTCATCTGTCCACTTTTGGGTACCAGCATAATTGCATGAACGGCATTGGTGTCATTTTGAAAACACAAAAACACAAACTATCAAGATTTAAAACATGTAATCCATTTAAACTCACCAAAAGAAAAGAAACGGAAAAAAGCAAAAGAAGCAGCAACAGTTACCTAATAAATGAGAATAAAAGCAGTATAAAAAGGAAGTCACTGAAGAACCAAAATCTAACATGACTACAAAAAAATAGCAGGTCAAACATTTTATTCAATTTAAAAGTCAACACATTTTAACTGCCATGAATATGTTTACTTGCATGCATACAAAAATATACATTCAAGTTTTTAATTTCATTTGGTTAAGAGGAAGAGATATGCCTTCGGGCTAATAAAGACCATATTGAAGCTTATATAAAGCTTAGTTTATATCTTTAATAATTTTATTCAGGTGTTTGGTCAGATTTGTTGACCATTCCTTCTTATGTTTGATTTTACAAGTGAAGCTAGTTAGCTGTAGTTAATTGCACCTACTAGTTAGTGAAGTATTAGTTACATATCATCTAATCTCTGGGTAAGACCTATTTTGCACTAACCAAAGTCAAGGTTAGGGTAAGATCTTTTTTTTTAGCAACAGACTTTCTCTTTAGCGTAATTAGACTAGTTTGAACTACAAGAGCTGGCAACAATGCCAGTCAGTGATTCACTGCATGGACAAACGTATTGGTCCACACCCCTCAATCTTTGAATTCAGGTGTTTTCAGTCCCATTGCCACAAGTGTATAAAATCAAGAACTTAACAATGCAAACTGCCTTTCAAAACACAGAAGACTGAGTCATCCTGAAGAGCTCACTGAATTCCAGTGTAATAGGATGCTGCGGTTGCAACAACTCAATTTGTGAAATTCCTTCCGTCCCTCTGTGATCAGTTGGAAATGGTATTGCAAAGTGTAAGCATTTTGCCACAACTGCAACTCAAAGTTACAGAGCGAGGTCACTGACTGCTGAGGTGCATGATGCATAAAAGTCACCAACAATCTGCTACCTCAATAACATCAGCACAAAACCGGTGAGCTGGGAGCTTCATGGCACAGGCTTCCATGGCTAATTAGCCCCTATGGGTGTAATGTGGAGGTGGCCCAGTACTTTTGTCTATATGGTGTATCTCTAATAATTATTTTACTCTTCACTACAAATCTTGATCTAAATTAGTTTTGTTAGTTGATTTAGTTATAACTTGTCAGTAGCTAATATCCACTGGTTGTGTGGTTGCTTACATTGCGGCTGCTTTTGTGTGGTGTTTGGCGGCCACGCATGAATCAGCAGCCATCAGGCTCACATTACCAAACTGTTTGTCCTTTAAATGAGACTTTGGAACAAAATATAAACAGTGGCAAGTATATATACACCTCAAACAAACTGGAAGAAACAAAACCAAAAAAAAAAGAAGTTAAACTGTGACTAATAAACCTTCTAAATTAAACCATGGATCAAAGAAATGCACAGTGTACCATGAGGTTCCTAAACAAATCTATGAAGGAGAATACTTTGTTTGTACACTTTGTGTTGTTCATAAAAGAAATTTGCTGCAGTGAAAAGTCAGTATCAGTTCATGCACTATATCTATGTGGACAAATAAAAGGAAACCATCCAGAAATAAGTGAAGGCAAATTCCTGTGTTTGTCTTTACTGACTACCTAACACGCACACCAAAGTTTTAATATTTTAATACGATTCTCGTATTTCACTGGGGCAGCTTAAGGATGGAGTGGTTAGCACTGTTGCCTCACAGCAAGCTGGTTCTTGGTTGAAACCCCAGCTGGAGCTTTTCTGTGTGGAGTTTGCATCTTTCCCCTGAGCCTGGGTGGGGTTCCTGTAACAGTCCAAAGACTGTTTTCAAGCCTTGTGTTTTTCCCTGGTCCTTTGTTGTGTCATCATCTATATTTATCCACACTGTGTGTCTCCCTGTTCCCTCAGCTTTGTATTTTAGTTTTGGCACCTGACCAGCCCCAGTGTAGCTGCATCTATGATTCTCTGTCTCACTCAATGAAGCCACGTTTGAATTTCAGTTCTGTCTGGCGAGTCCTCCACTTTGGGTCCACTCTTGCCTGCCACACAGCTAGCCATGTCACATGCAACCTGCTTCTACAAATATTTGTAAAATAATGGCTCACACTTAGAAACACAGTGAATTCCAGCATAGTACCATGATAGGATGCCACCTGTG
Organism: Bujurquina vittata; assembly: GCA_015106715.1. Taxonomy (NCBI): domain Eukaryota; kingdom Metazoa; phylum Chordata; class Actinopteri; order Cichliformes; family Cichlidae; genus Bujurquina; species Bujurquina vittata. Next base: position 1,407 of record VUQK01036564.1, on the reverse strand, counting down.
CAAGAACTCCAGTCATGAAATTTCCTTGGTACTAAATACTCCTCAGTCAGCAGTTAGTGGTATTATAACAAAGTGGAAACGATTGGGAAAAACAGCAACTCAGTCACAGAGTGGTAGGCCATGTACAAATCCTAGAGCGGGGTCAGCAGATGCCGAGGTGCATAGTGCACAGAGGTCACCAACTTTCTGCCGAATCAATCACTACAGACCTCCAAACTTCACGTGGCCTCGAGATTAGCTCAAAAACAGCTCGTAGAGACCTTCATGGAATGGTTTCCATGGCTGAGCGGCTGCATCTAAGCCTTACATCACCAAGTGTAATGCAAAGCGTGGGATGCAGTGGTGTAAAGCATCCCACTTCTGGACTCTAGAGCAGTGCACACGTTCTCTGGCGTGACAAATCATGCTTCTCCATGTGGAACTCTCCATCTTATGGTCTGGTTGCCAGGAGAAACTATTTGTCTGACTGCATTGTGCCAAGTGTAGCGTTTGATGGAGGGGGGTTTATGGTGTGGGATTGTCTTTCAGGAGTTGGGCTCGGCCCCTTGGTTTCAGTGAAAGGAACTCCAGCATACCAAGAAATTTTGGACAATTTCATGCTCTCAACTTTGTGGGAACAGTTCGGAGATGGCCCCTTCCTGTTTCAACATGACTGCACACCAGTGCACAAAGCAGGTCCAAAAAGACATGGATGAACGAGTTTGGTGCGGAAGAACTTGACTGGCCTGCACAGAGTCCTGACCTCATTAATTAGAGACTGCAAGCCAGCCCTTCTCATTCAATATCCTTAAGTGGCATAACTGAATCTGACAAGAAAAGTGAATAAATGACAAATTATACACATTTTAGAAGTATTGCTGACTTGAGCTTGTACAGTACTTTAAAGAAGCTTAAAACAAGTAAAACAAATGTATCTACAGTTTTCCTCCTGCTGCCTACATCTGCCAACTAAAAGAAGCTTGCAGCTAGCTAACACTGTAGCTCAGCTGAGCATGGAGGACATCATTAATGTGCTACTGTAGTGTCTGAGCATCAAACTGTTATGCTAAACTCTATGTATGTATGGTTTCTTCCTCAAACAACAAGGCCTCAACCTTAGGTTCAAATTGACCTTAGTAGAAAGGAATTTGCGATGGGTCCCTTTGGGCTCTCTTGTCCCCTAAATAAGGAACTGACCATACATTCATATAATAGACATCTTTATGATGGTTGACGTTGTTGTCCACCCCTATATATGGTAAAAGTCAGGAATGTGGGGGTTGACCAGAAGGGAAACAGTATATAACCTTTGTTCGCCTTTCTCTGAGCTGAGCTAGGGCAATTAGAGGTACCCTCTCCTAGGTGACTTTTGTGAAAGTACCTCTTTGACACTGTCCGTATTGTAATAAAATATTTGTGGCACAAGAC
>VUQK01036559.1:9685-29672 GCA_015106715.1 Bujurquina vittata | reverse complement strand
TTTCTCAATTGCTCCTGAATTTCTTTGGATCTCGGCATGATGTGTAGCTTTCAAGGATCTTCTGGTGGACCTTACTGTGTCAGGCAGCTCCTATTTAAGTGATGTCTTGACTGGGAACAGGTGTGGCAATAATCAGGCCTGGGTGTGGCTAGGGAAATTGAACTCAGGTGTGACAAACCACAGTTACAGTATGTTTTAACAAGGGGGGCAATCACTTTTTCACACAGGGCCATGATGGTTTGGATTTTTTTTCACCTTTACTAATAAACACCTTCATTTACAACTTGCATTTTGTGTTTACTTGTGTTGTCCTTGACTATTGTTTAAATTGGTTTGATGTTCCGAAACACTTAAGTGTGACAAACATGCAAAAAAACAGGAAATGAGGAAGGGGGCAAACACTTTTTCACACCACTGTAAGTGTGATAAGCCAATAGGTCACACCAGAATTTGTGAATAAATAAATAAGATATTAAAAGGAAGTAAGTAATCCTTATTCATGCTTATGTAAAAACATTTTTTTTACTTTTTGACAGTGTCACAGCCTCTTTTCCCCAGTAATGTTAAGTCAGCCAGGTGCTGGTAGCCACATGTGAGGTGTGATCAAAAAGTTCAATAAAAAAATAATAAAGCAAAAAAAACAAAGCAAATTTAAATGCACAAACATGGAACTGGGCTTAGGGCTTGAGGGTTAGGCAGAGTTACTGGATGGGGTTATGGCTCACATATGGCTCATGAGTTGAACTTCTTTTGATTTTGTGTTTGCTTTTGTCGATATAAGGTGTTTGATGGTGCAGTTATTGTGCTGTCCCTGGCCCCAATGGTGGCCTCCACGGTGGCCAATGGGCCTAGCAGCCCCTGGGATGCCATCAGCCTCATCATCACCCTACGCATTTGGAGGGTCAAGAGGATCATTGACGGTAAGGCAGACAAAAAACTCTTTATCCATCAAAATCCAGAAGTCCGAATTTGAAAGTGACACAAAAAATCCACAGAAAATGCCAGTCTTCTTTTTTTTTTCCATTTCAAAAGGATCACACAGATGCATGAAAATCAGCTGGTTTTGAAGCAGCTAAGTGACCCCATTCTTTCCATGATTATACAAATTATTTGCTATTCAGAACAATACAGCTATTGATCATTCTTCAGAGTAAATTGCTGCCACTCTGCTACTCTAACTTGTATTGATTGTAAGCGTCTGGCTAAGTAGATTCACAGAAGCCATAATGAATATAGTGGTTGTTCTCTCCTATGCTAATATAGACTGGTTCGATATCTGCTCAGAGGTCACCCCCATGACAGGTCTCTAAATGCATACAGGACGAGCTGCATGCAAAGCACATAGGAATTCAGTGTACAGTTTGTGCACATCCAGTATTTGTTTTTTAGAAAGCTTTAATGCAGAGTTTATTAATCAAATCTTATGTTTAGCATTCAGTCATACCTAAATTAATTGTTTTTACAGATCCAGTTTATTGATCAGTAAGAGTTATATCAGTATCACAAATAAATTCAGGGAATAATACAATCCAGTTTGAAACTACATTGATTTCTTCTAGTCAAACACAACACTGCTTAACATGCAGCTGCATACGTGGTTTCTAGGGAGGGAACGTGTGATTTTCCTGTTGCAAACTATTCGGTTTCATATCTGTGAGTGACTGAGTTTTGTTGTTAGGCAAGCATTAATAGCATTAATGCAACACAATGGGGAAAAAATTACACTCAAGTAAATAAATGTACAGCTGAAGTACTTGCTCAGTTATCACAAGAGACACTGAATCTCTGGTTGAATGAGTTTGATGTATAAAGTGGCAAAGTTTGTGGAGAGGGAATACAGAAGAGTAAATTTCAGCACAATTTATGATGATCAGAAAAAGTAAGAAGACTTTATTGGCAATGCAGTATCACATGGGAAACGTTAACCTCTCAAACTTGAAAATTGGTGGTTCAGAAATAAAACAAACTTACTAAAAATTGTTTCACAATTACCCAGGAAGATTCGTTTGCTTTTTTCCTTTTTTCTTTTTTTATTGAGCACAGCAAGGCAGCGCTGACTGCTTTATATTTTATTATTAATGACTAATAAGATACTTTTTTTCTACTGCATTGACTCCTGAACCCAAAATTTGCAGGACAGATCAGTGTAATGCATATAACAAATCCAATGAGCTATAATGAAGGAAACACCTCAAGCATAGCATACTGTATATAATAGTGTGTACACAGTGTATACATATGATGTACTGTAATAAAATAAAATGAAATGTAATTGTTTTGGGTGTAGCAGAAAGCAGTGAAGGTTGATTTTGTGGGTTAGACACATGTGTGACAGGCATGTGTGAGCAGTGAAACAGGTGAGTAAAGAAAGTGCAGCAGGAAATCTGTGAGGGTTGTGGATTATTTTCATGCACTGATTGTGATAAAATCCATTTAGTCAACACAATTTAACCTGAAATATGTTCCAGAAAATGTGTGTGTATTTTTTTTTCACCCATTCACCGGTGAACTTCCATACAAGGCCCTGGCCTGCCGTTGATGTTCAGTGCCGAGGACACTGGCATGTGAAGAGGCCAAGGCAATCAAACCACCGACACTGTTAGACCCTGAGAAGTTGTTGGATTAATTGTGGTGTGAATTACACTGTTGTGCATGTGCTGCCAGAAACTGTCAGCACTGCTGTGACACACACATGCAGGCACACACACTCTATAATCACATAACTCACTCTGCTAAGCCTGCAAATGCACACTGCCTCACAAATATTTTGCACTGTGTGGTTAAATAATTGAACCTCTGATTGAGCTTTTCATGCTGCTTTGATTTCTGACTGGACTGACCCCATCTAATGTCTTCTCCTTTTTGATGTGTGTGCGCGCACACCATGTTACTATAAATAGGTACAAGGAGCATGTGGCGATGGCTGTGTGCTTTGCTCAGCTCCTCTCTGTAACAGAAGGCCTAGTTTCATTCTCATCTCAGCATGTTCACAAAATTCAGGAGTCTTGTGAATAGGACCAGTAGAATTAACGATTATCTTTTACAAGTTTATGCTGCTCATCGCAGGATACACAGCATTACCTTGTGTGATTTCATGTGACAGACTTACAAAAGTGACAGCAGAAAGGTGTAAAAGACTTCCTACCAACTGTGTTAATAGCGTTTTCCAAATTTATTCTCACTATTCTTTTTTTAGTTACCTTTCCATCCTACTGCAGAAAGTGTGTCATGTATAAATAAAATAAAATTGTAGGAAGTGGTGTTATTGACCGACATAAAAATAATAAAAACTGTGATGCATTAGTAATAGTATGGATGCCCTTCTTATATTTTTGCACATTGATTGATTGATTAACCAAAAATATAAAATATAAAATGTTTGTTCAACCAATCAATCGGTTGATCGATCAATCGATCAATCAATCAATACAAAACAACCTGCTGGATAATCGGTGTTAACCAGATGGATTTCAAGCAAAAAGCAAGCTTTATCACAGGCTGATCAAAGCATTTGAGCAACTCTTCAGTAACAAATGTTGTTATAACTCATTAAAAGAAGATGAAGATGAAGGAGGTGATGATCTGCTGGCTATGTGACTCCCAAAACTTGACATTTAGAAAAATACAAAAATAGTTCTTAGACATCACCTTAATGCAGCATGTAATCCCTAAATGTTTATTCCATTGTTTTTCTTGATAGATTTTACTTGTGAGGAGATCAGAAACACTGTTTTTGTATTTTTTGAGCTATTTTTACGTTACATAAATCATTATTTCTTTATATAAAGCAGTGGCTGACCATCACTATTACAGACTGAGGCTTCAGCCCGACTGAAACTTAACCACACTTACCACAAAGGAAGTATACTATACACACACGCATATATATATATATATATATATATATATATATATATATACACACACACACACACACACACAGTATGCTTCATCATAACACATGTTCAAGCTTCACATTGATCACAGTGAGTGATAACAGCGTGCTAACAGATTGGATATTGTCTATGACATTTTTGCAAAATACTTGCAGTCGTTCAGACTTTTACTTTCTGCTCAGTATTCTGGTTGGTTGGGAAGGGGATAAATTCGTTAAGGGTAGATTGATGACAGACATCAACCACAAGCGTTGGAAAGTCAGGTCAAAATATGCATGTTTTTCTTAAAAGAAAGCTGACCAGGAAAAGCGCCGTATAGCTGTGAGCTTGCTTTACTTTTTCATCTACACTAAGTAAAGGTCATGCTGGCTGGATGTTTGCATCCTTGCACTTAAATTCAAAATGTGATTAGTTAATACATCGATTGCTTTCTAAACCCACACACCACTGATATATAATCTCTGGAGCCTTTTGTGTGCCTAGAAATAACAACAAAAGTCGGATTTAATTCTATGGTTTTAAGATAAGAACACTGATTAATGGGTCTAAAATAAGAAGAAAGATGTTTGCACTAAATATGGGAGGAGAATACTTACACTTTGTGATTCATTAAGTCAGGATGGACAAGATTGGAACCTTCAGCACCTGGTTTAATTCTTCAGCACGCAGTATATTGTTACTAGTTGTATTAATAAAGCTTGTGTGTATGATGACAGACTTTTTTGGAACAAATGACATAGTGTCAACAAACACCTTTAACCTCTGACCTTGATGTCTCCATGTAAATGGCCTTAACTATGTGAACCAGACACTTTTGTTCGTATGTCTCAGTGCCTCTTAATATTACACAGAACAAATAATTTCCTGCCATTTAATTGTGCAGCTTTACTTCAAATTTCAAATTTATTGTATTGCTCTCACCCTTGTCTTTAATTTTAGCATATGTGTTACAAGTCAAAGTTGAAATGGAGCTGGAGATCCAGCAGTGTGAGAAGACCAAGGCTGTGAGAGAGGAGCAGCTGGAGCGTCTCACTCAGATCTGTCAGGAGCAGGCTGTGAGTACCAACACGTCTTGGAATTAATATTACAGCCTGGCTGGATTTCTCCATACTCCTCCACAAAATTAGCTCACAGGAGAAATGGGAGTATGAGAACATATAAGAAAAATATTCAACGTGCATGCACTTGCCAATGAAACTGATGTCATTTTATGTAAGGGTTAAGACAGAAGCTGTGCGTTCAGCGATATTTTGAAAGCAAATGTTATGACATACGTAAATAGCATTTAGTTGATAGTTTATTTAAAAGTCTGTTTACACTGCAAAACTTGGACAGCCTCATTTTCTGTAATAGTGGCTGTCTAAAACTCGGATGACACTGGGTAGTATATTGCTTTTTAAACCACAATAATTAATGTTGCCTAATAGTGCTTGTAGTTATTTAATTGTATTGTAATAAAAACGTTCATTTTAACGTTAGAGGCCATGGAAACAGTCATCCTTTTGAAGCTGAAGATGTTTATTGCACTAAAGGTCTGATTAACGCCACATATTGTTCTTGGCCACATAAGACTGCAAGTTAATCTTTCACCAGAGGAGGGCAGCAAAACCTCACAAACACGTTTAGAGTCTTTCTTCTGAACTCCTCTCGAGAGCTCGAACTGGATAAGCGGGAGAAAATGGATGGATGGATCATAACTCTTCTGAAAACGCACTCCCAAACTCCCACAGTGGAAAATACATACTATATTAAATATTGATAAAGAACCACTTACTAAGACTGACTTAATTTACTGATGACTGAAGTTTAGGTCTGAGACCAGACTTCCACAATAAAACCATAAATTATGATAAAGACACCAAATTACCAGATCCTTCCAAAATCTTGTTCTTGAAAAAAAGGAGGCAGTATTTCCACTGCCGGATACAATTAGCTTTTTAGCTTCTACCTTACCCTGTGGGTTAATATATACTCAGGTGTCAAAGTGTCTATTTGCTAAAATTTATGCCAGACGCGTGGTTTCTTTCCCTCTCTTATTCCTGTCCTCTCCTCGTCTTTCCTTCCTTTTCCTTTCTTCTTGCATTCCTCTGCTATCTTTTTATTAATCTTCAATTTTCATGTTTCCCCCATTTCTCAAACTACATACTCATCCTTTTTGCAATCCCCTGTGACTTTCCATTTTTATTCACACTCCCTACCCTTCTTATTTGTTTCTTTTTCTATGTACATGCGGATACCAACCAGTTTGAGATCAGGCAGCTGAGAGCACATCTAGCCCAGCAGGACCTGGACCTTGCAGCAGAGCGTGAAGCAGCCATGCAGATACACCACGTCTGGGACAAACAGGGCAGGAATTTTCAGGTCGTAGAAGGTTTGACTCCTGGGGAATCTGATGATGAGGGTGGTCAGAGAAACCCCAGAGAGCCACATGCCACTTCAGGTACAGTATGGTTTTTAAAGCTGGGCTTATATTGGATGGGTCGAGGGGTACTTGACTTGGTTATAGAAGATAAATTAAAAAACTGAAATGACTGCATCTAAGACACAGTCTGAAATGTAAAACAGAAATAGCACAGTGGGTAACAGTATTGCCTCACGACAAGAAGATATTGGGTCTGAATACATGACTTTCTGTGTGGACTTTGTTTTCCCAGTATCTGCATGGGTTCACTCTAGGTACTCCAGCTTGCTCCCACAGTCCAAAGATATACATGTTAGGTTAACTGGCGATTCTAAATTGACTGTAGGTGTGAATGTGAGTGGGAATGGCTGTCTGTCTCTCTGTGTTAGCCCTACTGTAGACTGGTGGTCACTCCAGGGTGTAACCTGCCGTTCACTCTATGACAGCTGGGATAGGTTGAAAAGATGGACGGCTGGATGATTAAATAGCATACCAGGTGCAATTCTTGTTTGAGAAGACAGCGTGACAAACCAGGAGAGAGGTGCAACATAAAGTATGTATCTAATTATGTGGAACAAAAAGTCTGTTACATGGTAGCATCAGGTGAGCTGGATGCCAGAGCAGTGTACACTTAATCTGGAGCAGTACCCCTGGAGCATCTTTGAGGCCAAGCTCTTAGCCCTTCCATGCTCACATGCAATACCCATCTGACCGCAGGCACTCTGGGATCAATGCGGGGGCAAAAAAGCTTTTAGCATCTGGTGAATCCCGGAGAAAACAAGCATGTTCTCTGACACTGCGTCAAGGTACAGGGGCTACTGTCATGCCCCAGCTATCTCTCTTACTGCCCCCCTCATGGAAAGGCCAGCCAAGCCAGCCCAGACCACTTGGGCTATTTCAGGTACAGAGTGCTCTGTGCATTGGGCCTTGTTAGTAGAGAGTGGGCTCCTGTCAACATCTGTTCGCCTTCACCTGCAAACCACAATAGGGCGCCGAGAGGCTCCATGGTGGCCACAATATTACCCTGAGGGCATAGTGGGAAATCTGGCTCACAGAAACAAGTGGGCTTTTTACAGAAACATGGTCACTGGGACGAACACAGGCCGCAGAGCTCAAGTCAGGTGAACTCAGTTCAAGTTTATTTGTTTTTCTCCAAATTATGCACGATGGTTCACTTGGCTTCTCACCCTCTCATATGAAGGGCCATTAAACTGCCGAGAGCTCGTAAAAGGCAGTGGGCGTCATAGGAATGAGCTGTCTCTGAGGCCAGTGATGGTTTCCGCACCTCCCATGGACTTTCACTGCTGCTGCATTAGTATGGAAACTAATGATAGACAGACTTCATTGTAGTGAACATTTTAAGAAACCCTACTGTGATTATCAAAATAAATGCTCAAGTAAGATATTAGACTAAGACTCTACAGCAGTACCAGCAGGTCTGTGAACTATGATAAAATACTCACAAATACTAACAAGCTGATTTTAAGTGGGCCCATTGTAAGCCTAAGGGACCTTGTGTAGGCCATGCTTTCTCCATTGTCTGTGGGGAAAACGGTGTGCCAGGGTAATCTTTTTTTGAAGACCCTTAAATTTTCTTTTAATCTCTGATTATGTTTTTTTTTTCCTGTGCTTATGACTTTTTCTTAAAAAAATAATCCTTTCAGCTCTTGTGCACTTTCAGCCACAAAATCGTGAAATGTGCAGTTACCTGGGTTTGCTTTCAAACCCGTCTGCCAGAAAGTCAGGTGAGGTGAAAGGTGGGATGTGTTAAAATGAGTCTGTGAGGGATGAATATTAGCTAACATCTTTTTTTTCTGTCTTCAGTCACATTTTGGGCATGTTAACGGTTTAGGCACCCAAAAAGTGCTTAATTATGTTTAGGAAAAAACATAATCTGGGGTTTGAAGTACAGCTTTTGATTAAGTTAACCATTTTGGCTCTTTAATGGTGGCTAAAAGTCTGTATGGACAGACTTTGTAAACTAACCATTCAGAAACACGGGGCTATTATAATATAAACTCAAAGATCATTTATTCATAATTTAAAGCTAGAATTACCTTTTGCATTTAAATTAACATTGGTTTCCATAATAGTTCAGTTTCCCAGGGTCTGTCATAACCACGTCACCTGTGGTTTCTTGCTTCACCTATTAAAATGACGCTGTAGTCGTAGTTGGAACTAAGAGGACCTCAGCATGTCACCTCTCCTTTTCCAAAGATAGATGACAACTTGCCAAGTTGACTGTCACAGAAAGGAGAGTCTTTTATGTATGCTGGACTGCCCATTCTTTTTTTCTCAAGACTCATGTGTTATTAATTGTGGAGTGATTGTCTCAGCCTTGTTTTAGTGAGTGCAATGCTTCCTCTCCAGGGGTGGCTCAGGGATTAATATTTTAGACTGAAAAATAAATGAAATTACCCATCAGAGTCTGCAGCATGTCCCGCGGGACAGGGGCTAGCACTCAGGGTACTCTGGGTTCGCACTCAGCCAGCGGACAGTGAGCTTAAGACCAATCAAGCGAACAGAAGAGCACAGCGGATCACAACCATTCACCATGCACACTGAGGCCTGCTAGACTGGAGGGCTCAGAGCCTGAACAAAGAGCTCCTAGACTCTCTTACGCTCCCCCATTTCTCTAATCCCTGAAACCAACCCCACCCCACCCCTGTCCCAGTTTATTCCTGGTACACTAAGGTTCAGCTAATGCACAGGCGTAGCAGTGCGTGGTCCAGACCACTTGCCTATAAAGCACCTGTGGCCTGGGGCAGAAGTCATCTCTGTCAATATTCTGTTGTAAACATACAAGATATTTTCCATTTGGACTAGTTTGAACTGTGAACACTGACATGGACCAAGGTTTGGACAAATAGGTATGAAATCCAAACCCAATTCCCACCATGTGATTATTAATATGTGCCTGTTAAATAATATTTAATCCTAATTTGATCCTACTGTCAGCTAATTACACTTTCTATTCCATTCTATATAATAGTGAAAAGATTATTTAAAAATACTCCAACAATAGTAATAACACTGATAATGTGTAGAGTTTGCACATTTGTTTCATTTCTCATGCCAACTCAACAGGAAATTATATAAAACATTACGACAGGCAAGAAAAAACTGGATCTGGTGGATCTTTTAACAAACAGATTATTCCACTACTGGTTGATTTTGTGCTATGCAGAGATTTGTGGACACACATGAACATGTTGTAGTTGTAATATACATTCACTGGCTCTTTGTTTGGTACATCTTGCTAGTGCTGGGTTGGATCCTCTTTAGTGGCATAGATTCAAAGAGATGCTGGAAACATTCCTCAGAGATTTTGGTCCATTTTGATATGATAGCATCACACAGTTGCTGCACATTTGTTGGTTGCACATCCATGATGTGAATCTCTAGTCCCACCACATCTTTGCCTCTTCCTATATTTTGAAGTTTTGAAAATCAGACTGTTCACTGAACCCATTTGCAGGGTTCTCATCTGTGCTTCTTCACTTTGTGCCTTTTTTCTTACTTTGTCCACAGCAGGCTCTCTCCTGTGGTCTTTACCTTTTTGGTTCTAGCCAGTCTTTCACCAATTTGAGCTATACATAGACTCCCTGAATCACAGGCGACACACTGCTGGATGGTGGAGAACTGCACACAAGCATCTCCCGCTGTGTTGGCTGAATACCCATAATATTCTTCTCTGTGTACACGGAGAGCTATCCGGACAGACACACGCTGGACCATAAATCAGCCTTAAATCAGCTTCTAGTCTTGTGTCATGGTGTGGTGGTAAAGAAGAAAAGGAGAAATGAGAACTATGGTTTAACAGATGGTATAGTGAATATTATTTTGTTGCTGCTAGGCATGAGCAGTGTGTTAATGTTGTTATATGTTAATCCATAATCTGACACACACTCTGTACTCTGAAAAAGAAAAGAAAATGGTTATTTTTCTATTACATAATATTGCTCTTCTTACTATACTTCAAATGATTAGGTCCTTCAGTAGATGATGTTTTCATAGTAATCTAGAGAAAGGATACAAGTAAGGGATGATTAAAAAGTATAGAAATGAGTGGATGAATGAACGAGTGGAAGTAAAAGGGAACCAGAAAAAATAATATTGAAAGAATATTTACGTTTTTTAATTTAGAACTCTGCTGAGGCAAAAATAATTGTTATTGTTTTATTCTTTATGTATGTATTTTTTTTTTATCAGATCCAGGTGTACGTGATGACATGAACAACTACATCAGCCAGTATTATAGTGAAGCAAGCAGTGGTAAGTGACAATAACAAACAAAAAATGTGTATGTATATGTTTATCTACATATACTTTTTCTAAATATATGTGTCTGTCAAGGTGCTGGGGCTTCTGGCCTAGGTGCGCGGGTCATCACGACAGCAGCCATTGATGTTCACCTGCCCACCAGTACAAACCCCATCCAGTCAAATCCCATGCTCGCTATGGAGCGGGTGGGCAGCGCTTTAAGTGATGCCTCCACGAGCATATCACGGTCCAGCGGCAGCCTCACTGCTCGCCCCCACAGCCTGAGTAGCCACACTCCAGGTTCATCAATGACAGACTGCAGCAGCAGCACAGCTCAGGACCTCAGTCTGAGCTACAGCTCCCATCGCTGCTGTCCCCCTTCCTTCTCAGGCCGGGACCCCTGCAAGGACCCCAGCATGATGATGCAGGAGCTACTCTCCTCCCTCTCTGAAGACTCCTGCCTTGCTCAAAAGGGTCTAGCAGTAGACCCTGTCAACCTTAAGCTTCCCAGTCCTACTGGCTCAGAAAATGCCAGCCCTGAACTGGACAACAGAATTAACATTTTCAATCGCAGGAACCAGGAGGAGAGACGGGGCCGGGGAAGGGGCTGCGTGCTGTTGCAGACCAAGCCACTGATCCACCTGCAGGGCAGCACCACTGAGCCGTCACTGGAGGAGAAATACCGGCTACTGGGACCAGCTGACTCACCTCTAGGACACATGCCTGATACATAAACAAGCGACATTTACACAGAAACAGAAGCTTTTATTCTCTCTCTCTCTCTCTTTTTTTTTACTGCCATCCCATTTGGCATATATCTGAACTGCTGTGACAGATCAAACCTCATGAGAGGGACCACATAAGATCTGAAAATTGGATTTATCTGTTACTGTGTAAATCAAGACTTAGCCAGTTCAGAGCAAGCTCGAGCCTTGGCTTCTAGCTAATAGCATTGCTCCTTCAGTTGGTGTTTTCAGCTGTCATCAGTAGAAATTACAATGATAATTCTTAGGCCCTTTGCCATCCTGTTTAACCTCCCCTGTTCCTCCTTAATAGATTTTTGAAATCAGAAACGCCCAGATATAGCACAACAAAGACAATATTACCCTATCAAGGGGGCATCTAATGTGTTTTTCAACACATTTTTCATCAGGAATTCTCACTTTGAATAGGTCCTAAATGCACTGAACTTTACACGAAATAAAACCAGCAAAGGGCCATTCAAGCCTATACTGAACAAAAATATAAATGCTGAGCAGTGTTGCCACTTTAGACACGGCTCTTGAGAATTTCAAGCAGTAAAAGGAGTGTTTTCTATTCGTTTTTGTTGTTGTTTTGTTTCTTTTCATTTGTATTTTCAACTTTAAACATTAATTATGCTGTTCTTTGTTTAAACAGCCACAGGGTAAATACTGTAAGACTGGCTGAAGTATTGAAAAAGCCAATTTTCTACCTTTGCCTTTTTTGTCACCTGTTTGATTTAAAAAACCATGGACCATCATCAAAATTTATTAAATAGCAGTTTTGTTTTTGGAAAATATTAGTAGGGTATTTTTTGTGTGGTTGAAATGAAATGGTAACTGAATGGGCTCTTCACGTGAAACTAGACTGGAGTGCTTGTAGCATGAACCTTTAAAAGATATGCGCCATAAATGGCAAGCAAATTCTTTGCACTTTAATGTTTACAGACACTTTTGTAAACTTGATATGGAGGAAGTCATTGCCAAATGCAGGTGTTGTCAATTGAATGAAAATAGCAAAAATAAAAGTTAGTATTTCGTTAACTGCTCTTAGATCACTGACTCTTGTTAATTTATGATGTTAAATGATTTAAAGCTCTTACCAAAGATACTTCACCGAGATAAAACGTAGCAATCACTCTTACCAAAGATGTTCTTCTCACTCGCTCCTTGCTGCACACGCCGTTGTACGCCACACCACGCTGTTTCATTAGCGTCATCTCCTTATTTGCATATGATTTTGAAAAATCTAAATAATTTAAAATGATTAACATTAGACCTGTCACAACAACCACTAATTGGTGAAGCCACTGTAAGTGTGTCGTGAGAGGAATCGGCCCCCCTAATTGCCCTCCCGTATCATTAATTCAGAAGATAAACTGCTGTACCATTTTGTTGCTTGTCAAATGTTTACAAGTATCCAGAGAATGTTTTAATTGTTAATAACAATTTTGGTTGCAGCAAAGCCATCAACACAAGTTTTCAGAATTAACTGTTTAATTTGCAGAACTGGCTTTGAGGATTGTTATTAATCATCTTGTTTAATTCCTTTGTAAATGACACAGTGTTGGGGTGTTATATCAGTATTATTAATACTAGTATTTTTACTTAGTATTATAAAGAAATTTGTCTCTGTTTTTGGAGCACAAATACTATTTATTTACAATGATAACGTGTAGGCCATTCTTTTCCTGTTTATGGACATAGATGGCAGAAAGGTATCCATCTTAAAACCAGGTAAGCATTGATGTATTGAGGGTTTATCAAAATGTGAAATTTAAAAATGTATAAAATAACTCCATCTTGTTGAGATGAAATGGGCAGCATTTAGAAGTAGCACAGCTGCCCAATTCAAGCATTATTACTTGAGAAAAGAAAAGAAAAGAAACAAAAGTCACTCCAAAAAAAAAAAATGCTGACATCAGTTAAGCTTACCAGGAAAAACGTGTGCCAGCTTCAAACCATTCCTCTGTTAACAAAAGGAAAAAGCTTCAGCGGCCAACTTTTTTTTTTTTTTTACACCTGTCATGAAATGTGATAACCTGGATGTCTGCAACCTATTAGATATTACCAGACTCATCACATCAGTCTAGCTCACAAAAACAACAATGCCTATCGCATGCCATGGAACAAATAAATAAATAATGATCTGCTTGGCACCTGACACACACAAAGGAATCCTGTTGAATGTGGGTGCCAAACCCTGGCTTGGCTTCTGTCTGTTACAGCTGCCTTTGTATTAATGTCTCAAGTGGAGGTGCTCTGCCTCTAATCTAAACCCATTCCAGCTCAGCCAGCCATGTAAAAGAAGCAGTATGTCATATGGTTCAATTTCCAGCTCCACCTTAAACAGCACTGTTCAGTGATGATGCTAAAGTATTAGTACAGGCATCCGCGAGAGAGTAAATTTATCTAATTACCTAGACTGTCAGTGTGTCAATCTAAGTTTAGGGTTGAATTTTGAAAGGCAGGAACACTTTAGGAGACGTACTAAGAAGTAAATTACTTTTGGGACTCCTCCAATCAAACCATCGGTTAGTCCCTTCCGCACTCACAGGAGGCTCAGTAAATTTACAGTGGCCATTAGACACTTAATAATTGAAATGTTTTAATAATGGCACAGAGGGAGTCACTTTAGCTGCATTAACATTACATGATTGTTGTTTCCATTGTAATTAATAAAGAGTAACCAGTGGCCTCTGAGATCAAATTTGCATTCACCAACTCTTTGGTACAGTCAGACTAAGAAACAAGTAACTCGGTTCCTTTCTTTATTCAATATGCAAATTTTATTTTCTGCAATAACAGTATTGCTGCTATTATAAAAACCCGAATTCACAAATTCTATGAGCCGACAGAGCAAACAATGTAAACAGAGTACTCATAGATTTTCACGAGTATTAATGGAATTCTCTCAGCACCATCCAGATCACTACTGTTATTATTATTTATAGGTTAATGCTGTATTTTTAGACAATGTAGCTACGTAAAACAGTTTAGAACTCTGCAGTAGAATTCATTTCAGCAAAACACAAAGTATCCTTGTCATCCTCGTTCCACCATGATTAGCTGATGAAGTGCATGGCTGTGGTACTACTGTAGGTAATGCTGTCGACACTTTATCATATCAGCCAGTCGCATGGCAGCAACCCAATGCCTTTAGGCATGTATCGCAGACATGGTGAAGGCAACCTGCTGAAGTTCAAACCGAACATCAGGATGGGGGGAAAAAAAATGTGATTTAAGTGACTTTGAAAAATGTCCAGTGAGCCGCAGTTTACTGGGTGAAAATGCCTTGTTGATGGCAGAGGTCAGAAGAGAATGACCAGACTGCTTTGAGCTGATAGGAAGGCAACAGTAACTCAAATAACCACGCATTACAATCAAGGGTCTCTGAATGCACAACCTATCGATCCTTGAAACAGATGAGCTACAGCAGCAGAAGACGTGCCATTTCTGCCAGCTGAGAACAGAAAGCTGACTCCAAGATTAACTCAGGCTCACCAAAAAAGTGGACAGTAGAGGGTTGGAAAAATGCTGCCTGCTCTGATGAGTCTTGGATTCTGCTGCAACATTTGGATGGTAGGGTCAGAATTTGGTGTAAACAACATGAATACAAGGCTGGTTTCCTCCAGCCTTGTATTAAAGGTTCAGGCTGCTGCTGGTGGTGTAATATTGTGGGGGATATTTTCTTAGCACACTTTGGGCCCCTTAGTACCAACTGAGCTTTGTTTAAATACCACAGCTTACCTAAGTCATGTTGCTGACAATGTCCACCCCTTGATGACCACAGTGTACCCATCTTCTGATGGCTGCTTCTAGCAGGATAATGTCACAAAGCTCAAATAATCTCAAACTGGATTGTTGAACATGACAATGAATTCAAAGTGACCTCCACAATCACCAGGTCTCAATCCAGTAGAACACCATTGATGTGGCTCATGCAGCCGGCGGTTTTGCAGAACTGTGTGATACTATGATGTCAATAAGGGCCAAAATCTGTGAGGAATGTTTCCAGCACCCTGTTGAATCTATGCCATGAAGGATGGAGGCAGTTCTGAAGGAAAAGGCGGTCCAACCCAGTACAAGCATGATTGCTGACTGTAAATGGTCACTAACCACCATCATGCTTGTTTCAGTTCTTTGTTTAAAAAAAGATCTGAGAAAAAAATAAAAAAAATTTTTACAGAGCACAATTATTTACCCGCTTAAAAATTACACTTAAAATAGAGTTCACTGTACTGAAATGGCCTCCACGGTAACCAGCTCTCAATCCAGTGGAGCACCTTTCTATGTGGTGGAAAGCTGACAACTCTGCAGCCACATTGTGATGCTATCATATCAATATGGACCAAAATCTCTGAGGAATGTTTCCAGCACCTTGTTGACCTTGTTGCCACAAAGAATTAAGACAGGTCTGAAGGCAAAAAGGATGTCCTAGCAAGGTGTAAGTGTCTGGTGAGTTGCTTAGTGAGGCTAATTTACACCTCAAGATGAGTGCTTATGAGAATTAACCTGTTCAAAAGCTGTTTCCAGTCAGGCACATGTCTGTAACTTATACTACTTAAAAGTTTTTGGTAACTCCAGAACTTGAATTAAATATAATTCCATGTATGGAAGCTTAAGATAACAACAAAAAAAAAAGAGTCATTGTGATGTAAAATAAACTGGATTGTGAAAAATGATTACAGCCTTAAATTGAGCACATATACTGTACAGAAAAAATGTTCTTTAGAGGCACTTTACTGATTCAACACCACAGTGCTCTTGTTTGTGAATGTGACTTCTTTTAAAGTGCACGTAAGAGATTTTGATACAGCCCTGTGACACTGAACAGCTGGGTGTATATTAAATAGAGTAAATCTCATTGAGAACAAATAGATGTGGGGAAAACAACCGCTGTGGCCTGACAGATTGAGAACACATCTCACACAGGACACTCCTTCAAGAGACTCTGATGCAGGAGAAAAATACAAATAAATTATAAATCATTCTTTAAAAAGCTTCTCGGGTTTTCTTTTTGAAACATACTTCTTAAGTGCACAGGATCCAGAGGTTCGCCTGGTGGAAGAAATCCACTCAAGAGACTGTTGTCATGGCTACAGAAGATTTTTTTTCTGCATTTACATAAAACTGTTTCTTGTGGTGCCCTCCCCTCAGATACATCGTTAGTTTCTTTGGGTAAAAGTGGGTCAACGACAAAAAAAGAGAACTCGAAACAAGACCTGCTGAGTGGCTAAGCTCAATCACTTCAGCTCTCTGGAGGAATAATATCAATTATTAAACCTGTTTGTAGTAAACTATGAACAAAAGTAAAGTCAGAAAAAAAATTTGAGTGTGATTTTCATGTAAAATTCTTTGGTCTCCCTCCCCTCCCACTTATTTTCCAAAAGAAAGCAACAAAACCAAAATAAAATATTGTGCATTGCTCCTGCTTATGCTGTTGTAATCAGGAGTTGTACACCAGCATGGGAAAAACATGAGGACACAACTCACTCAGCCCTTTGGGATTTGGAACACATCACTCTGTGCTCCAAAGAGCTCCAAATAATCTACTAAACATCAGAATTAATTCAGCAATCCAATATGTAAGAAGGCAGCCATGCTTGACTGGATACATGAAGGGTAAATTAAATAACTTGCTTGCTTGTGTAAACTGCAGTTAACACATTTTTCGAAATCCCATTGAAGTCACGTACATTTACATATTCAACATGCCGCTTCTGCAACAAATACACAAGCTAGCTTACCACACAGTTACACACATGGTTTTAGGAGATGTGAGCATACAAAGTGAAATTGTAGCGTTAACATACTGATAACTGAATCTATTTTAAATTAAATGTGAAATGATAATTTTATCCTCATTCAGTAACACAGATAAATTGTTTATTGTTCCATGTGCAAAGTTTAGGAAATAAATGAAAAAAAGTGCAAAGCTGATATTTCCTATAGAATATGCATGTAACAATATTATAGGTACAAGAAGGGGTTAAAATAACCTGCAAATTACAATCAGTTTGCAGAAGGTGAACTAAAAATTCTAAAAGTAATAAAACTCAAATACATCCCCCCTGGAAGGTTTCAGAACATCAAGTACGGTTTCTACTGGAATGACCCTTTCTGTGATTTATTGCTGATTTTTCTACTAATGAGTTATTTCTTCAGAATGAATAGAAACATGACAGGCCCGGTGAATCATTCTGTTATTTTCTTAATAATTTTATTTGCCCTAAACTTCACATTAGACCAGATATTTCGCTGCATCTCTGGGCAGTGGTGCAGTCCCTCACACCCTGACTTCAGTAGCCTTTAATTTAGCCTTACTTGGTAGCCTCAGCTAAATCACAATCACTGTCCCAGCCAGAGCTCAGGGTGTCTGCCAGCGCGCGCTGGGGCCCTGCAGCATTTCCATCTGGCCTCTGGGGAGTCGCACATCAATTGCTCTCAGCTAAATGCACTCACATATGAATATTTTAGTACAATTTAATGTTTCAGCTACAGCCCCAGAGGAGCAGAGCATCAATTTGTGAACACAGTTCTCCTGGAGTTAAAAGCCAGGCCGGATAATACAGTATGAAAGGCGCTGTCAATCTGGAGGGCCTTTTTTCACTTGAGAGAAAAAAAAGAGAAAAGCAGACCCTTTGCCTTCAGTATCCAACTGCATACAAACAGCGTTTTCAGGAAAGAAGCTGAGCGAGGCAGCAGTAGGCAGGTTTTGGATCGCCAGAGTCACCAGATTTGCCAGGGTTGGTCAATTTTCCCAGAGCTCTGGTTGTCATTTGGCCTCAACATGGTCTCACACACACACACACACACACACGCACACACGCACACACACACACACACACACACACACACACACACATACACACACACACACACACACAGCTGGTGGAGGCAGCAGGTTAGGGAGTCGTGCACCTGCTGTCCTGTTAATAAAATACCCCAAAGTGATGCTGAAACCTCTTCCTTCACACAGAAAAGCTTCCCTCAGGTGTGAGGACATGAGTGCTTTAAAAAACAGACAGATCGTGACACAGCTAAGATTATCAGCTGCTCTGCAAGCAGACTAATGCTACTGACTAAAGCCTGGACACAGACACACACAGCTGAAATGGCCAAATTTACACATCAACATTCAGAACATTGCAGTGTGATTTGTTACTTCAGGACTGTTGTAATTCATTATTATCAGGCTGTCCTAAAAGCTCCCTGAAAAGCCTTCAGCTTATTCAAAACGGGGACTAGGAAGAGAGAAACATTTCTCCCATATTGGCTTCTCTTCATTGGCTCCCTGTTAATCCAGAATAGAATTTAAAATTCTTCTTCTCACAGACGAGGTCTTGAATAATCACGGCCCATCTTATCTTAAAGACCTCATAGTGCCTTATCGCCCCATAAGAGCGCTTCGCTCTCAGACTGCTGCCTTACTTGTGGTTTCTAGGATACTTAACAGTAGAATGGGAGGCCAAGCCTTCAGCTTTCAGACTCCTCTTCTGTGGAACCAGCTCACAGTTTGGACACTGTGTTCTCATGATGCACTTACTTTTACTCTGTTTATACCAAATTGTGCATTTAATAATTGGTTATTGTTAATCTCTGGCTCTCTTCCACAGCATATCTTTTGTCCTGTCTGTCAGATGACTGCCCCTCCCTGAACCTGGTTTTGCCGGCGGTTTCTTCCTGTTGAAAGGTAATTTTTCCTTCCCACTGTTGCAAAGTGCTTGAGAAACCTATGGAGAAAGAGAGAAACAGCTCACGATCTGAAGCGTACCACATTACCTTTAAAACATGGTGGAGGCAATGTTATGGGATCAGCATGTATGGCTGCCAGTGGAAGCAGACCACTAGTGCTAACATGAATTTGCAGTCACTGACGGCAAAGGATTGTTATCTAAGTATTAAAAGAATCCTTACATTTAAAATTATGTTAGCTTTTCCAATTACTTTTGAGCCTTTGAAAAAGGAGGACTATGTATAAAAATGTCTGTAATACCTAATACACATTTATTAATAAAAAAAAATATATCAGCCACTTGATTCATTGTACTGAGACCCCTCCCACTAACTAATGATCTTGTTATGACTGGTCCAAACAAAACTGTTTCTTCCCTCATTTAAGTGACACATCCTCTTGGTAAAGCCACTGATAAGCGATAACATGGTGCTTTCTCAGTGCTGATGAGAGAAGCTGATAATACAATACAAGATGTGCATTTGTAAAATAAAACAGGCGACTGACAGTTACACTAATAAGATAATAATGGCACAGGTTTTTCACTCCAACAATGCAGCGCTGCCCTGAGGCACCAATCAAAAATTAATACTAATTATCATGTGAATACTGCATTAACTCTGAAGAATGATGAATTATAAATCTGCAACATGGTTACCCTCTCAGAACAACCTCACTTGCATAAAGGAAGTGTTTTTTTTTCTTTCTTGCCGAGGCATTTTTGAGCACCGTTAACTCTGAAACCAGACATATAAACATTAGAGTACAACATTATTATATATTAAAATGATTATAAAATCTTCAGAAGATGTTTACATAGATCATATCTTATATGATCTATGTAAACTTGGATGATTGCAATAATGTCAAAATTTGAATGTCAAAAATTTTGATTCAGTAGTAAAGTGTGTTACATGGTTAGATATATACCACTTATGTACATTTTCAT
>VUQK01036552.1:0-12507 GCA_015106715.1 Bujurquina vittata | reverse complement strand
CCACACTATGTGGCAAATCTAAAGCCAGTAAAATATTATAAGTGTGTAATACTGACATACACATACAGTACAAACACACAGTGAAGACAAAGAAGTCGTAGTAGATAGTACGCTATATTACCAAAATGGTAATATTACCCATACAAGTCACTGAATTCAGGTGTTCCAATCACTTCTGTGGCCACATGTGTATAAATTCAAATAAATATAAATGCAGACTGCTTCAGCAAACAATTGTGAAAGAGCAGGGTCGGCGGATGCTGAAGTGCATCGTGCACAGAAGTTGCTAGCTTTCTGCAGAGTCCGTCCCCACAGACCGCTTCACATGGCCTTCAGATTAGCTCAAATACGTAATATCCAGCATTTCACGCGGTGCCAGAATGAAAACTTGCAACAGAACTGAGGCTGCCTGTAAAATCAAATTATGGCATAATGGAAAGTTGGTGCGGACATATCTCAACCCTCATGTGTGTCACAGTCAATATGTTTGACAGTGCATAGAGAGCTTAATGGAATGAGTGTCCATGCCCAGCAGCTGTATCCATGCCTTACATCACCAAGCGCAATGCAAAGCGCCGGATGCAGTGGTGTCAAGCAGTGTGGAGATGTGTTCTCTGTAGCGACTAATCACGCTTCTCCATCTGGCAAACTGATGGACCAGTTTGGGTTTGGCGGTTGCAAGAAGAACGTTACCTGTCTGACTGCATTGTGCCAAGTGGTGACAAAGTTTGGTGGAGGGGGGATTATGGTGTGGGGGTTGTTTTTCGGGCTCGACCCATTAGTTCCAGTGAACTCTTGATGCTTCGGCACACCAAGCATACATTTTAGTCAATTTCAATTTCACTTTGTGGGAACAGTTTGGGCATGGCCCCTTCCTGTTCCAACATGACCAAAGCAAGGTCCTGACTGGTTTGTCAGTTGACCTCCTGACCTCAACCCGATAGAACACAAATTAGAGTGGAGATTGCGAGCCAGGCCTTCTCTCCAACATCAGTGTCTGACCTCACAAATGCATTTCTGGAAGAATGGCCAACAATTCCCATAAACAGACTCCTAAACCTTCCAGGAAGCCTTCCCAGAAGAGTTGAAGCTGTTATAGCTGCACAGGAGAGGCCGACATCATACTAAACCCTATGAATTAAGAATGGGATGTGTGAAGGCAGACGAGCGAATACTAAAATGAAACCAACTCACGTAACGTCCAAGATATTACGTGAGTTGTTTTGAATACAGACTGTCTGAATACAGACTGGCCTCAGTGACTATTGGTTATATGTTTAAATATTTGGAAGAAAATTAAATTATTAGATTTGAGAGAATTCTTTTTATTGCAATTATTTTGGTGCACACTTACACTCCATCTTCACCCTGAAATATCTATGGGGAGATAATCGTGGGTTACTTATACATGTACAAAGCTTCAGATCACTTTGATGGCTTATGCAGAAGCCCTTTATGAAGTTTGGCTGAGGAGAACAGGGTGCAGAAATATAGGCTGACACATGTAAAGGCACCGTTGATTCTAAAGGTTACACTTAAAACGAGGTGTGTTTATACTCTGCATGTCTACACATCCCTGTAAAGTTTAGCACAGAGTCTCTACCTTCAAGTCCATGGAGGAAGATGAATGCAAGGTCTTGTCTCCTAAACAGAACAGATTTAAAGTCCTTGATGCCACAGACACCAAAGAAAATATTGAATTGTGACATTTTATACATGCCTGCATGTTAGGTACAAAATTCCTTTTTAAGCTGTTACTCAGCAACACATCGACTAGCGGGAATTGAATTTCTACTGATGCTGTCAGATGCTGTCCCTAAATAGTCTCATATTTAAATTTGTAGTGATGCACCAAGTTAGTTTTGTATTAATACACTTGTTTTGTATTATTTTAAGAAAAATCTGTTCAGAATTTTGATTTTATTTTTTTTGAAAATCAAGGACTGATGGATGTGTGCTGTTACTGGACAAGAAATAAGCAGATTTTGAAGATGTTGAGGTAGCCCCAGTCTTTGATTTCATTTTGAATAATTCCATCTATTATGAAGCAAGTTGTTGAAGGCCATAAAGGATTTGGAGTTGGAAAGAAAGAAAAAGAAAACTGTCTTTCAAACCAAACAGACACAGCAGCAACTGATTTCTACCTCAAATAATCCAAAATCACTTGAGTCACATTCTTGAATAATGCAGGAATGAATACAGATACTGCATTCTTTTATAATCTCATTGAGTGAGCAGTTGAGCAGTGTTAAAAACTCTAATATTTAAAATTTGGAATGCGTATGATATTTTTAAAGAGATGAGTCATACATGTTGCACTGTGCTGACAATATCTTTTCCTGAATTTGACAAGCAAATACTCAAAAATATCCAACATTTCACACGGTGCCAGAATGAAAACTTGCCACAGAACTGAGGGAGCACGTAAATCAAATTATGGCATAATGGAAAGTTGGTGCAGACATATCTCAACCCTCATGTGTGCCAAAGTCAATATGTTTGTCAGATTGCCCCTGAACAGAGTAACACTGCTCCATAAATGACTCCTTGTTCCAGATAATGAAGATTCTTGAAGCTCTTCCTGCTGGTTGTGACTTTGCCCGAGAGCATATTCTCACTTATTCTATCCTATTGTGACTCAGTGGCTGTGGAATAGAAACAGGCTCGCAACCTGACTTACAATTATAGCTTGGCTATTTCTGTCGGAGAGGTTGCCTGTGCCCCGGTGTTGTTGCTCTGCTTGCATGAAGGTAAACTAAGCCACATTTGTAAACTCAGTAAATTTTATGCATTTTATTCTTCTGAAAAAGATTATTTATACAACTCGTAATGGGTTAAAAATTACTTTGCATTGCATCTGCATGGAAACGGGACATGCTTGTTCTGGTTCCAGGAAGCTGTCTCACTAAAACGCACTTATCCATCTATTTCATTTCTTGAGGACTGTGAACAGCTGGCGCTGAACCTATCGCTTATTGTGGAGCTGAGCATCAGCCCTTTCTTTTATCTACTCGTATTAATGCTTTTTATTTTTCACACAGCTAATAGTCAATGGTAGATAAAAACGCTGAAGAGCTGGTGTGTCAGCACAGCCAGAAGAGAAGAAGGTGCAGGTTGAATGATCCTTTAGAGGAGGACTCTGGTCCCTGGAAACATGAAAAATAGAGCCGTGTAACTAAATAATGTTTCGAAAAGGTTTACCCAGAACTTTTTCCTAACCAAAGTATTTTTGTGCCTAAACCTAAACCTGTTTATGCCCCACCCATACCGTTTTCCTTTAAAGTTGGAAAAGCCAACATCCTAATGTTTGAAGTGTCTACTTAGTTAAAAGACTTGCTCAAGTCAGCCATGCATTGTGGTTTGAACCCATGGAGAGCAGCATTGTGGCAACTTTTCCCTAAGAGATCTGTTTGAATTTACTGATTAAGCTCCCATTTTAGTGTTCATGCTAATTCTGTCATCCTGCCAACAAATATTCACCTACCACATTCTACTTTCATTCCCCAGACTCTTTCTATGTATATATTAACACATTATACTACATTAACTGTGACACTAAACTGATCGAACTAAAGGATTGCACTGCAATAACCTTAACAATGTGTATTAAAGTGAAAATACAAAATGCATTACTGCACAGCAGCTGCCCATGTGCAATGCTCAAAAAGCAGCCTTGTAATGGTTTGATGAGCCAGTCTGTCATATTTTAATCTCTTACTATTGTAAATGAACTCAGTATTGTGCACGCGACTATTTCCCTGTTTCAGTAATCCTTATATTGTACTACTGCGCTCTTGAAAGTAGAGATATAGATGCTTGTGCATCAATTTCGCAGTTCACTGACTTTGTGAAATGTTGTGCGTCCTCAGCACCGAGTTGAATTGCAAATAAATCATGATATCAAAACTCCCGTGTTTTTCAGTGGAATAGACTTTATAGAAATATGAGTGGTTTGCATGTGCACATCTGTCAAGAAAATGCTGAATTGAGCTTCGGTTTTTCCAATGGCACTGGTGATATTAAGGCAGACCCTTTTTTGCATTGATTAGCACGTCACTGCAAACTCCCTAAGCTTCAGTTTGGTTTGAACAAAAATCCCCACAATCCTCTCTAGATGACCAGGTATCTAAGGACCAACTACTTTTAAGGTTTTATATGCAAAAAAAAAAAAAAGCTATTTCTGGAGTCACCGAAAATATACAGATTCATTTATCAGTAGCATGTTTCCTCATCTGAGCTTGATTTAAAAGTCATACCTATCCATTATTTGTTTTTCAAAGCCCCACTCCCCAGCATAGACTTTATCTATCATGCATGAAATCTAGCATTTTATCTGATGTCTGCCTCTTTTGATATTCACTGCCACTGGCATTTATGTATTAAAGTATCTCTGATATGTGACACTGACCCTCTGTAAGAAAAAAGAAAAACTCTAAGCACATTTTTGCGTGGTCCTTTGTGAGTTTTGCATATATAAAATGATTTTGTCTCATTTGATCTGATGTAATTTAAACTAGTGTAATATGCTAAATTAAGTACAACTGGAAATGAGAAAGAAATATAACACTACTGAAGATCCGATTTCCAGTGTAATTTATAGGTCATTAGACTGGATTTGACATTTTCATAAAAACACTGATTAACTGGTTATTTAGTTCACTGATGCCAACTGGAGAGATTGACACTTATATTCCTTTAATCATTTGTGTCTACAAAAGATGATCATGAAAATTATGTTTTAATTAGAAGGGGGAAGGGTTATCGGGTTTATTAGCATAAATTACCAATTCAGAAGATGACCTTTGCTCATAATATATAATTACCTAGTTGTTTTCAGAGCTATGTATGGGTAAAAACCCAATCTATTACAAAGCTTGTCTTTGGTTTGTTTTCAGAAATACTTTTTAAATAAAACATAATTCTGAAAAATAAAATAAAATATATTTTTTTTAGTTAACACAATTACAAACTGCAAGTTTGTCAAACTTGAAATTATAAAATATTTTGCATTAAACTGACAAAATGTATATATATTTTTTTTACTTTTATTGCCGTTAGCCACATTATTACAGGCTGTCAGAATCACATGCCATCTTCGGCATTTCAAAAGAGCAGTTGTGAGATCGGGCTCTTTTTATCATATTAAAGAAGGGGAAGAGGAAAAATAAGTGAATAAATAAATAAAATTATTATTATTGACTACAGTTATTGGGACTAGCAGAAAATAAAATTGATATTACTATCGACATAAAAGTTCCGGGCAAGGTATTTGGCAATTGGTTTCGATTCTCTTGTAAAAGTAGGTATTTTTAGCCGTAGCTGGGCAGTATTGTGCTCCATGCTTCACCTTCTGTTGCCATTGGACAGGCTTCCTCAGATTAATAGTAATTATCTTACCAGCAATCATCAGCAAAATATCTATAAAATGCCATAAATTCAGAATTTGTACATTAAGATCTATTGGCTCCCTGATATCAGGTATATTTATTTATATTTTTCTTGTTTAAAGAATAATTGTGCTATTTAAAGGGGGAAATTATGTTTAAAAGAAGAAATGGATAGTTTATTTTTCACTTTTACAAAAAGCAACTTTATCATGAGTAGCACCTCCTGTTTCGAGAACAGGGGTGGCAGCCAACGTGACCATGTGCATCATCAATAAGTATTTCATTCATAAGTTAATTTGTGACTGTGAACAAGCTAAGGACAGTGATAAGAGTTAAGAGTGGAGATGCCATCTTTTTTTTTATTGCATTATTTATTTGTCTTCACCACAGTGTCAATGAAGAGAATATTAAGTAGCTGGGCATTCTTACTGCAACTTTGCGTCTTCATTGGTCCTGGTTTAAGTTGGTGTTTACTCAGTGTTCCAACACTCAAAAAGTCAAGGCTTCTTCATCATCACAAAACAATCGCGGGGAGAATTAAGATCAGTCTAATGTTGTTGTTGTCGGCAATAGCTGTACATCACTCTGTAGTGCAGGGAAGTGGAGCTGCTCATGTGCTAAGATTTGCCTTGCAAGGACAAGGACACAAAATGGCAGAGAAACAGCCATCAAAGCTTATTTAATAGTAGATGAGAAAAGCAATTGCTCCATAGCCAGACCAGAGTTGTTTGAGCACTTCAATTTGAAGAGTGAACCCTTCTCATATCATTTAAGAGCTTTCTCTGGTGTTGGACTGTAGCATGAACTGACAAGAAGGCACAAGGATTCCTGACTGAATCGCTGGATGGCAAGGTCGTCATTCCCCTGCCACCTCTCAATGACTTTCACAAGATCCTGAGCACTCGGGTGGAGATTCCAACTCCAAATGCTATTCTGCATCGGCCACACCTATGTCACCTTGCCCAGCATATTCCAGAGTTGGACCCAGAGAAATGCTCCTGCTGCTGGGCAGGGATGTCTTTACGGCACACAAGATTATGCAGCAGATCAGTGGACCACACAGCGCCCCCATTGCCCAACGCCTGGGTTAAAAAGGGTTGGGTACTAACAGTAAAGGTGTGCTTGCGTACTGTACAAAAACCAAAGTTCAACATATTCAAGACTCATTTGCTGGAAAGTGGTTTCCATTGGGTTGCACCGGTGTACTCAAGGAACCACGACACCCTTGTAAGTACGTAAGTACTCAACCAATTCAGATCCCTGCAATGACCTTTGTAGAGAAAACCTGAGATACAGGAGCAATATAGTTTATTCATGGAGAGGTTCCTTGGTAAAAGGCATGCTGAGGTATCAACCACATAAACCCAATCAAATTTGAATAGTCTTTGATTCCAGCACTCACTACTCTGGTGTGTCCCTCAATGACTCACTGGTCCTGATCTAAACAACTCCCTATGCACTGTTCCCTTACATTTCTGGAATGAGAGAGCTGCTGTCCTTGCAGACATCTGGCAGATGTTCTATTGTTTCCAGCTGTGGGAGCACCACTGCAACTTCCTGACTTTTTAATGAGGATATCACCAAAGAGGTTGTTGACTACTGACTGAGGGTCCATGTATTTGGGCCATCATCTGCTGTGGCTGCCTATTGTCTGAGATAAGCCATCAGAGAAGGTGCACAGTGGTGATACCGTTACATTTGTGAAAAGGCACTTCTATGTAGATGATGGTTTGGTGTCTCTACCCACTGAAGAGGAAGGAATCGACCTACTCTAGCGAAAACAGGCGTCGCTCGCAGAATCAAACTTTCAGCACCACAAGATTGTTAAGCTCTCAGGGAGTCATGGATGCTTTTTTTACCAAAAGACTGCTGCATTGATTAAGGACATAGATCTGAGTGGAGAGACGGTATTCACCCAACAGAGCTTGGGCTTTTTTTTTTTTGAAAGATCACAACTGACACATTCGCTTTTTTAGTGTCAGCAACAAACAAACCATTCAGTGGCCTCAGAATCCTTTCTACTAGTGTTATCAGTCCCCTGGGACTGCTTTCACCTCTCCTGATCCGGGGAAGAGTCCTCCTCAGGGAACATACCTTAACACAGTCTGACTGGGATACCCCACTTCCACATGACAAAAGTCAAGCAGGGAGTGTGCTGCTCCACAGGCATTCATTTGTCTTAATATAGTTTCTTTTCTAACAGCTTTGATGATTGAGCTGTTTAAAGGCTATATTCTGTTTAAAAGAAGAAACGGATAGATTGTTTTTCACTTTAAGTAAAAAAACCTCTTTATTTGTGTATGAGTATAATGTGACAGCAAACATGTCCACCATGTGCAGAACACAATCTGCTTCCATCTGTGTTGAAGTATTATAGAAGTAATGCCGTAAGGTAGCTCATTTTACAGTGGATATGTTAGAAATCATACATCAATAAGTGTTTCATTTGGAAGTTAATTTGTGGCAGTGAACAAGCCAAGGACGGAGCCAGCAGCTATGGTTAATTTGAGAGTTAAGAGTGAAGTCGGTGATTTGCTTTTGTGTTGTTTACTCACAGTTTTCGCCAGAATGTCTGTGAAGAATATATAATACACAATATATAAGTTTCAGTAAATGGACGAGCTTACTGTGACTGTGGGTCTTCATTAGACGTGCTTTAACTAGGTGTTTAGTCAGTGTTCCAATTGACTGCACGAGAACACTGCACATTGCAGTCCTCCGACTGTTCTGCCATCTGACCCTTGGTGTGCAGACTTTCCATTCCATCATAGAAAAAAAGGCACAAGCAGAAGGCATTTATCTTTCAAGCTTTTATTGCCTAAAATTAAAGTAAAAGCTATGCCTTCGTGGGGACGTGCACACAGCTGTTTTTTGGACTGGTCTCTCTAAAAATAGCAATTTCAGCCCTTTTCAGCCCTTTTTCTTTGAAGTTTTGAATTATAAAAATTAGACGCTAAACATGATTACTGATAGCCATGCATATACATGTACACATACCAACATACTTGCGTGCACACATTTGCGGAAAATGCATCACACAAATACAAACATTCATAAAAACCAAACTCCAGGCTGAATCACATCAATTTCCAGGGTGAATCAGAGCAATCTGGTCATCAGCAATTATAGCATGCTGCATGGGAAACTGGTGATGTACTCAAGGAAAACTCTAATCAAGGCCTCAGGCAGTAGGGTGCTGTGATGAAGTGGCTCTCTACATGTGCAGTTAATATGAAGGCATAAAATTGCAAATTCATGACCCTTGAATGCAGTGTTCACCAGCTATGAGGTCGATCCTAAAGCCAGATACATACAACTTTCCAGATTCATGAAAAGATTTAACATATAGGTATGCATGGTCCTCTTTAAATCATAAATAATAAATCTCAGTTCACTGCAAAATTCTATATACATGCACTAGC
Source organism: Bujurquina vittata (assembly GCA_015106715.1). Taxonomy (NCBI): domain Eukaryota; kingdom Metazoa; phylum Chordata; class Actinopteri; order Cichliformes; family Cichlidae; genus Bujurquina; species Bujurquina vittata. The sequence continues at coordinate 3,698 of VUQK01036552.1, read as the reverse complement.
ATGATTTCCACTCTTTCCCCTTCTTTAGCATTACTCCTTTATGTCTTAATTTTCACAGAAAAACTCTACTAATGTAATTTTTTTCACAATATAGTTTGGTGTGTTCTTAACTGTAAAAATATCGATATCAATATCGATATCTATATCGATATCGATATTGATATCGATATAGATATAAAATAGATACGGAACATTCGGGGCAGTGACCCCAAAAATGGGAGAATGGCTTCAGCAGATTCCAGGAATGATACCCGAGATCTCTGTCCAGAAGAGCGCCATCCTCGGAACAGCTAAGATACTGAGCAGAACCCTCCCGGGCCTCTAGTTTTATTACATTTTAACACATTTCTTTATAAATGCCAGTTTATGTATGGGGACTCGTGTTTTTTGTGCATAAATGTAGCTTGCCTCTGGTCTTTTTTTTTTTCTGTCTCCATGCCTTACTGGAGCTACAGGAGGCTTCTCTTACCAGGGAATCTTGAGAACTGAAATGTTTTACAAAGACTCTGGCATGTGTAGTACAGAATGGGTCATTTTCTTAACAGCTTCAGAACCTCACTTGTAGTCTGTTCTGTTTTTGTCCTTTGCAAATCAAAAACCATCAAGTTTTTTTTTCTTTTCTTATCAAGTCTTTCTTTTTTAAATGTCTTAGTCTGATCTTTTAGCCATTCATTGCCAGTTACCGACACTTTTTTTTTTGGAATGTCAATCAAATTTCGAATTGTTTTACCTATTAAATGCATCCTTGAACCAAAATCCAATATGTCTTGAAGAAAGAGCTTCAGATTAAATTTTGTGTGCAATATGTGAAATAACCCAAGTAGAGAATGGGATGGGATTTTTGGCTGCAGTAATGTGACAGAATGAGCTGCCATCGGATTTCAAGATAAATTCACTGCTAATGCCTTGCTCAACGATTCAATTGTCTAAATAGAAACATAAGAATTGTAGTGAACGGTGCTCTATAGGTACATACATACATACATAAGTGTACATATCCAGCACAGGCTGCTGGACATTTTTTAGAAGCCGTTCAGTGCATTGAATTAATGATCAAAACTTCAGAAGTGGGAGGCAGAAAACTGCTTTCTTTATGGCACACAGGGAGGCCAGGATCACCGGGATGTTAGTCATCATTTCTAGTTTAAAACGAGCTGCTTCACCATCACAGTTCAATTTATTTTGAAAATGAAAGCTGTTTCCACCCTCTGCATAAATCTAATATTTTCTATGGCCAAAATCAGAACCACTGCATTCATGAATATTTAGGAACTGGAGATGTAATATGTCACCATGAAGTAATCAAGTGTCATTTCGATGCTAATGGCGGATTTGCATTTGTATCGCATGTGAAAAAAGTGCTGAGTCTTTATGAAGGTTACTTTTTATTTTATTTTAATATTATTTTTTATTTTTTAAATATTCTAATTATGTACATATTTCTTCTCTCTATTGCACTCTCTCGCTCTAACATACACACTCACTGCTCAAAAAAAAAATAAAGAAAGAAACGTTGTAATCAGAGTACAGCATCAAGTCAATTAAACCTCTGGGATATTGTTCTGGTCAGTAGAGTAGCAGAGGGGGTTGTTGGTCAGTTTCAGCTGCTTTGGTGTTAATGAAAATCAACATCAGGTGCATTAGAGGGCCAACAATGAGAAAATCCCCCAAAACAGGAATGGTTTTACAGGTGGAGGCCACTGGCGTTTTTCCCTCCTCATCTTTTCTGACCTTTTCTTTTCTGAAGCCGTGGAGAGCGTCATTCAGCATGACCGATATGGCGGTGGGTCAGTAATGGTCAGGTGAGGCATATTCATGGAAGGACACACCGGCCTGTGCAGGCAAGGCAATAGCACCCTGACTACCATTAGGTATTGGGATGAAATCCTTGGACCCGCTGTCAACCCTGTGCTGGTGCAGTGAGTCCTGGGTCCCTCCTGATTCATGACAGTGACCGGCCTCATGTGGCTCGAGGATGAACGTGACTGGCCCCCACCCTCACCTTAACTAAATAATATAATTTTCATTTCCAGCAAACAATGTGTTCATTCCTAACACATTACCCAGTCCATATCAGTATAGCTATGCAGCATGAATGTTTCCCCATAGACATCTGATGTTTTTGAGGATTGTAAAAATACTGATTGGTCATAACTTTGTATCTTCAGCTATTTAAAAATCTTATCTCATACCTTTGACTGTTTAAATAACATTTCCATCAAATAGTTTCAGCGTACAAAGCACACACTGCATTCATCTTGAGCTCATGATTTGATTCATAGCCCTTATGTAATTGCCCGTGAAGCCAACAAACAAAACGATAAGATAGGAAAACCAGGTGTATGACAAGACAAAGCAAAGAAAAGTGCTTGGATCAACAGGCTTCACTAAGTCCTGTGAGAAATTAAATCAACTTTGCTTTGTGGATTTTATCTTTTCCTGAGGAGGAGTGTAAATGTCACTCCTGATGTTTGTTGCGTCCAGTAAATATTGATGCACCACAGAAATGAAGTTGAGAAAGTGCAGGTGCACCAAGCAGAAGTATGCCTCTGTCAGTGCACACTACAGAGCTCAACAGCAGGGTACAATCTCCTTCCTTCCTATCCATATCTCTATTGATTTAAATATATATATTTATATTTTCTTGCATCAAATAAAGGTAAAAATAATAATTTTTTGGTGTATTGATCTGCTTTTTTCCTGAAATATTGTAATATGACCTTTGAATATTTAAAATGTTAACTCCTGAAAATTTCTTTTATCATATATTGAGAATATCTGCACATTATTTCATCTGCTTGATAGAAAATGGGTGTATTCAGTCAAGGAGTGGACTGGTGAAATGAGCATCTTCGATTGTCAAATTTTAATTGAAATATTGTTAAATCTTTAGTGGTGGACTAACTGAGCAAAAGCTTCATTCGAGTGAAAACAGCATAAATAAATCAGCACATAGACTCAATTAACTGTATGTTTTACTGCAGCAAACCACATTGTCCAAGCTGTTGTATCTGTGTTAATACGCAGCTACAGCAGAACTATTGCAATTTTTTTGCAATTTTTCCACCAAAAAAGAAAAAAAGAAAAAAGAACTGAACATTGTTCCAGCATGCTGACATTCATATATCATTCTTTTCTGAGAATTACTCAGCACAAATAACCCATCAGTCAAACGCAACACAGGGATGACATCACACTTGATGAACCAATTTTATCTCTTAGCACGAGAAGTGAGACACACTAAACCTTCCTTCCTTCCACGTGTCCCTGAGGAATTTTTAACTACGGAGAACAATTCAATTCAATTTTACTTATATAGCGCCAAATCACAACAAACAGTGGCCTCAAGGCGCTTTGTATTGTAGGTAAAGACCCCAACAATACTGCAGAGAAAACCCCACAGTCAAAACGACCCCCTATGAGCAAGCACTTGGCGACAGTGGGAAGGAAAAACTCCCTTTTGACAGGAAGAAACCTCCAGCAGAACCAGGCTCAGGGAGGGGCAGTCATCCTTACTTTGTATTGTAATACTGTATTGTTTTAAATTCATTTTGTTCCGGAAACAGGTCTCTCTTGTAAATGAGACACAGAGTCTCAATGGGACTACCTGTATAAATAAAGGCTAAATAAAAAAATCAAATCTGCTGTGACCGGTTGGGGCTGAGGGGAGAGAGAGAGGACAAAAGACATGCTGTGGG
>VUQK01036548.1:8887-28744 GCA_015106715.1 Bujurquina vittata | reverse complement strand
ACGCACCGCAGGGACAGGGCTCGAACCTGCAACCTTCCGGCTGAAAGGCAAGCGCCTGCCCACTGCGCCACTGCCACTGCACTTTTTTTTTTTAACTGTAATTCGAAGTCCTTTATTCTGTTATCCAGTCTTATCTCATTGTGCTGGCAAAATCGAAATCTTTGCTGTAATTCAAACCAGCTGTTTTTTGTGTTTTCTGCTCCGTGGTGTTTAATTCTACAATGGAGAATTATTTTCGGGCTTCCTGGAGACAACACGCACGCACACACACGTAAAAGGATATTACTTTAGCTTTAGCTACTGTCCACATTGCAAAGGCGTTTAAACACACAGCTGACATGAAAATGAATGAATTTTAGATTCCTAATGGATCTAAAATCCACTTCTTCATGTTCTATTAGCTCTGTTTCAATCTACAGCAGGTACTGAAAAGAAATCTGACTTGTTTGCCAGCAGTCTTATAACTGTGTTTTACAGCTGTCTGCTCTGATCCATCTGTTGATCCCACGTTCCCTTTGCCCGTCACTTGTGAACAAGACCCCAACATACTTAAACTCCTCCACCCGGGGGCAGGAACTCGTCCATGAGCTGGAGAGGGCACTCCACCCTTTTCTGGGTGAGGACCATGGCCTGATTCTCATGCCAGCCGCTTCACAGTTTGGCTGCAAACCATTCCACTGCAAGCTGGAGGCCACCACTTGATCAAGCCAACAGGACCACATCAATCCGCAAAGAGAGAGACGAGATTCTGAGGCCACCAAGGTGGAAGCCTTCCACCACATGGCTACTCGCCTCAGCCGGCCTGTTATGAACAGAACCAGTGACAAAGGGCAGCCCTGGCGAAGTCCAGCAGCCACAGGAAATTAGTCCAACTTATTGGCAGCTTTACGGACCAAGCTCTCGCTGTGGTTGCACAGGGCCAGACACCCCATACTCCCAAGGCACCTCCCACATGATACCCCGATGGATGCGGTCAAAAGGCGTTTTTTTGGACTCTGGTACTGTGCTCATATGTGAGCATAGTACGAGAAGAACTTTTTAAACCTAACTTTCCTCATGTTTCCTTTTTCATGAGATAACGGCAGCGCTTCTCAGTGAGGCTGCAACGCCGCAGAGCACTTGTCTCCCCATGTCTGTTTGTGTTGATTGTACTGTATTGTCATGATGAGTGTTCCCCAAGGGATCAATAAAGTTTAATTCAATTCAAAAGCCTTCTCTAAGTCTACAAAACACATGTAGACTGGATGGGCAAACTCCCACACACAAACATGACGGCACTCCGAGAAAAGGCTGAAAATAAGCTGACCAAAGGATGTGTTAAGCTAAGGCGTGTCCTGTAATTAACACCACACGTGTCTTCTAACCTGTGATCAGTCAGTCTGCCTATTTATAGGGTGAAAGTCATGAGTGTGCTGTTGGGTATCATGGTGTGTACCACTCTGAACATGGACCACAGAAAGCTCAGAGAGAGCTGTCTCAGGAGATGAGAAAGAAAATTATTGACAATCATGTTAACAGTGCATGATACAACGCCATCTCCATGCAGCTTGATGTTGCTGTGAGTACAGCTGCACATGTTATTCAGAAGTTTCAGGTACACAGGACTGCAGCCAACCTCCCTGGACATGGCCAAAAAAACTGATGACAAATATAAGAGACAGGCCAGCTTCAACAGATGTTTTAATAAATCTGTTGAACTATAATTCAAAAGCAATGAAATATGTCTTCATTACTACTTTTGTCAGTTTCAAACTATTTCAGTGACCTCTGTGTGTTTTTCCTTTCTTTAATGGAACAGTGCCAGCAATTTTATCCACCTTGGTACCATTTTCCAGAGAAGTGGCAGAAAGCCAACACCTACTATATGTGCCTGATATTTCTCATCTGAAATATAACCTGCTGCAAGTATGCAACGAAGAGAGAACGCCCTTCAAAGTTATTTCACTAAGTCCCAACATAAAGCTTTCTAGGTGCAAAGGTCATTTTCACCCATGATAAACACTGCAGCCCTTTTACGTGATGCTGACCACAGCCTCCACGGTGATAAAGATTAGTAAACCAAACATCACAGAATCAGCATTAGCATAGCTTCCCATAAACCACTTCACATATCTAAATGAGTTCAAAAAGCTCATAATTCCTATTGAAAATATGCCTTTATTTTGCATAATGAAGTTGAAAATATAAGTAAATATATAATTACAACTTCAACTGGCTTTGGCCAACTCAAAGAGGTCATACACAGGTTATACTGTGTGTATAACAGAGCAAATGTGAGAAATACTATTTGTCTCCTGACTTTGGTAGTGAAAGCAAGTATTCAGCAGATAATCTACTCACAGATGTTGTTTTTCTCTGGAGAAAGGATGGCAGAGGGATTTCTCACACTGTGATCGGCTGGCACCTACTTTTGGGTGGAGAGGAGCTGTAACTTTGTGAATGAACATCCTGATCTTCTCCACTACGTTGCTGCCTTGTTTCACTTCGTAAACCTGCACAGGAAACAAAAAACCGCGCTACTTAAAAGTGGCCTCATTGAAATAAAACATTTTTTTAAATCAAGAGCTGAAAGGTAAATTGCCTCTGACAACTTTGCCAGTCGGTCACTTCTAGAGTCTTGAAAAGTCTGGGTGTAGAAAGTTGTAGTGTCTCTGTGTTTTTGTGCTCTTTCTAAATAGCATACAGGAATATTAAGCAGGCTTATGGTTGATATGAGTGATTTTACAATGAATTTACTTATGTAATGCAGTGATTATAAAGAAACAAAGACTAGATTTCTTTGGATACTTTAAATAACATTAAGAAAACACCAGACTAATGTACACGAGGCACATCATAAGAGGATGTGATACACTGTCTCCAATGATGTGCAGGCAACAAAGTTCGTATTTCTGGACTGAGCCGGTTGATGCTTTGTGTTTCGTGCCCGTATATTACTTGTGAAGTAGATGTGATAGTGAGGCTTGTTGAGCTGTTACTAAAAAAGGACCTGCACGAGGTGTTCCAACTTTACTTTCCTGAATGAAAAGGACTGGACAACAGGAAATCCCCTCTACCCTTTCACTGCACAGCACTGCGCCTACATTAAGTGTGCATTTGAGGACGGACAAATGATCCGTGGAGTACCTTCTTTGTTGGCATTTTGAGTTTCATGAACTCAGCCTCTCGACACAAAACGTTCCAGGGAGCGTGGATCTTCACGAATCCAATTCCAGGGATAGTACTCTGAAAGGCAACAGAGGTTTGGGTATTCAAATGGTATCAGTAAAATAAACTGAATTGAACATTCTAATGAACGTATTCCAAAAAATGTAAAATAAATAAAAGTAGCACATCTCACAAGTGTCGAAGGACAATGAAGGCACATTTGACTTGTTTCGTCACTCACTGTAAAAACTTGCTTACATGTTTCTGCACAGAGCCTTCATCAACCTTTACTCAGTTAAAGGGCACAGTTAATATCATTTTTATCCGTCCCATTATTTTATGCAGAGGGCCCAATTACAAGTACAGAACTAAAATTCTGAACCAATTGAAGTACCCAGGTCCAAGGCAAGCGCATGCACAGAACTCCACACCAACTGCAGGGAAACACTGATTGGAGGGAAGCATCCTGAGCTCCACAGAGTGAATGTATACAAATGTATTACAGCACCACTCTTTGGCTGATCAGCATCAAATCTGGCGTAGCTGCATTAAACCACATTGAAAAAAAGGCACTTTCTCCGTCTCCACACAATTCCCCCAACAGTGTACGCTGACTTAAAGGAAGTATTCATGGACGGAAGATGGCACTCCATATGATGCTGCCCATACATCTTCAAGCCATTTATCGTGATATCTGATACAAGTCACTTCACTTATTACCCTGAGTTGCTAAAACCCTTTTTGCACATTAAGAATGAGTCAAAGGTTTCACACAGTTTGTAATGGCTAATTCACTGTGTATAGACTCAGCACACACTCAGCTCAACTCAGAAAGTTGAAATGTGAGTATTATGCCCCCTTTCCAGCATCCGGTTATAATAAATGGTGTAATTTTGGTGATTTTTGTTTTAAAAGTGCACAGAAAAGCATAGACCACTATGTAAAAATCAAATGCCGCCATTAGCTGAGCACGTATGTCCAGAATCAGTATGTGCAGCTTAAAGGCCTGACACACGTTAGCAAATCAGTTCTCTTATTAACTGGACGTAGATGTGAGCCAAAAACCAAGCATGGTTTGGTTCAAGTTACAAAGACATAATCTGACCTTTGAAAAATGTCTTCATTGTTCACTTATCCAAATAAACAATCCCCCGCCCCTCACCTGTTCATCCTTTTCCAGCTCTAGTCCTGTCTTCCGGAGGTTTTCCTCAAACTCTTCCCGCTTAAAGCGCTCATCATCCTCATGATAGTCAGTCGGATGCTCCTGTGCAGCAACCTCTGGGTCTTCTTTTGGCTGCCGCGGCGCTCTGCGGCTTCTCGTTCTCAGGCAAAGTCTTTGTATGAAGTTGTCACCAGACTTCGATGAGCGCCTTTGTGTGCTGCCAGACTTTTGGATCTGGTAGGCCAGAACATAGTCCACCCGTCGCTGCCCATCAGAGAAGTACGAGCCCAGCTGCACTTCATCTGTGCAGAGATCTTTCATTTGCTAGAAGCAAGAGAATATCATTGATTGCTGTGTTTGTATGTATGAACATATGAACAAAATTACAGCAGACTCAAAAATAAATCAATAAACAATAATCAGAACTTGGGAAGGGGAAGCATAAGAAATTGAGAAAAGCATAAAAGCTGGCACACCAGCACCCTGAAGATCAGTTTTGAATAGTGCCTTTCCCCTGTCTAGCTTTCCCATTCAGTTGAATGGGGGAGGGATTTTTTGTGATAATATTTAAAATAGTTAAAAACTGGAAAAAAAATAACAGCAGTCTTGGTCAAGCCGATTGATTTGGTGCGAGACCCATGAGCAACGGTATGAGAGGAAAATAAGCTCCGAGTAAATGGAGACGGGAGGTTATCCCTACTATCAGAATGAACGGGATTGTTTTGGCAACAAATCATTGAATAATTCAAAAACAATACAACATATGCAAAAACTATACTTTATCGCCTTCATTGATGTTTGTCCTTGTAAGCAACCATATTTTCATTATTAAAATCTTGTTGATTCAAGGGCTCTAAATGCCTAGAATTACCTGAAATGTCTAAAACCTAAATTTGTGGACCCAGTTTACCTTCACTGCATCATAAAAATAGCTTAAGTGTAAAAGTACTAATACTGGAATCTGAATATGAGAAATTATTCGAATCGCAACTGGATTTGCTGGAATTTGAAAATATGGAAATGAAGCATCATCAGCCAGCTCAAGGGTAGCAAAATCAAAAAGGCCTTTGCCTGCATGGAGCTGAATGGCACTACCTTAAGACCTAACATATAATGGAAAACAGGATAAATAAATGGTTTATTGAAAGTGAAAAGGGTGAATAATAGATAAAACATCAACAAAAATGATTTTAAAACCTAAACTGAAAAATGTTTAAGTAGCTAAAGATTTTAATATTAGAGGAAACAAACACACGGAGAGGGTGAGGAAGGTGAGAGGAAGACGGCCTTAAGGCAGGTGAGTCCTCACCTGTGTGTGCACGAGGAGAGTACCAAATAAAGGCCTGGCTACTTTTTAGGTCACACAGGTGTACCTAATGGAACGATAGCATATATACCTAATAAAGTGGCCACGTACCACTAAAAGCATGTTGATAATCTTGATAAATAGATGGTTTTTCAGCTGTGCTGTGAGAGTGTGTGATTTCTCTGCTCTGGCCACATTTAAATTAGCAGCCTAACGAAATGCACTCCAGCACAAACAGAACCGAGAACGCACCAATTAGAAGCAGGTCGTTCTGGATCGCCGGCCACGAAAACAGCTCTTTCCTCATTGGTGGCAGTGTTACATTCTCCCCTATATGGGAGACAAAGAAATGCACCGAAGCCCCAAAAGGCCATAAAATAAAAGGCAATAAAAAGAGTTGGCGCACTATAATGAACGCTTACTTTAGCAACGTGAACGCTAAATCAGCGTTCACGAAGCCTTTTGTTGACAAATGTTTGCTGTACAGTAAAAAGGTTTCAAATCAATTTGTAAATATGTAGATTGTGTTTATGAAGAGGAAACGTGCACTCTCAGCAGCTGTGGCAAAAGACAACACAAAGAAAGATGAGACTCATCGATGCTGTGAGAGCATTTTGTAACAGCATACCGTAGAGTGCATGAGCCGCCTCTTGTTTCTTTACATTTGCTTCCAAGGAGCCAAACTCTCTTATCAGTTTTAAAGTGCTCATGAGCAACAGCTCTCTGAGGGTCTTTCAAAGTTCTTTGGCTGCTTGTTCACGCTTTCAGTTCTTGTGCCTGACCATTTTTAGAGGAATCTTCTTTGGTTGTTAAATCACTTTCTACCTACCAATGAATCACACAAGCACCAAAAGTACACCTGAACACACTGGCTCAGGAGCCCACAGTGGTGAGGCCATCCTGGGGATTTGAACCAGGATCCTTTTAGTGATCAACCTGCTTCTTCTCCTCTAGGCCACCTTATACAGAGTGTTTCCATAAATCCATGCACCCATTACCCATTTCCTGAGCAAAACGGTGCCTCAAGACTTTTGCATATTATGATGGAGAGAATGCGATAGAACGAGATGGCAAAATAGATGTGAGTACAAAGACAGCACATAGTTTAGGAAGATTTATATTAAAATGATTGATGTTTACATGCTGATAAAAAGGACAATTCCATGTCAATGTGCAGACTCCAGCTGAATACCTGCAGACTGCCTTCATGTCTGCAGGTCAACAATGAATCTAACGAGACGACGAGCCTTCCTCTGTGCAGCCCCTACACTGCTCAGCAACAGTGTGCATGTCTGTGATGTGAAGCATCATGGGGGCTGGTGGGCACACAGAATGATTAAGCGCACGCACACACGCACGCACACAGACATTCAGCACTTAACAGGAAGTAGTCATAGCTGCACAGGGCAGAGGTTGCTTCTCTGAGGGCCCATGAGGATGTAGTGCTGTATGCATCAATAGGATATCTTTTCTCACAAAGCAACCATAGCCACCCACCCCCACATGCATACACCGTGTTCCAAATTATTATGCAAGTGACATTTTCTTCACATTTTACCAAATGGTCAACGCAAACGATGGTCAGTATGATTTTTAAGTCATGAACCCTTTTACTGTTCCAGACTTTACTGGACAAGCCTCCCAAGGATGACAGCATTTTCTTCAAAATGCACTGTTCCAAATGATTAAGGACACATGAGTTTCAAAACATTTCACAGGTAGTAAAGAACTGAAAAGGGTCATTTCCTGAATTTGCAGCATTAAGTGGTCACATTTACTAAACTCAAAAGCTATTTTATCAAAAAGATCTGAACAGGCAAAGGTTAAAAACAGGTTACGTTAGCATGGAGCCCTTCTTTGCTAGCACCTTCACAATTCTTCCATCCATTGAACATTTCTGCTTGAATTTCTTTGCCAGAATCGCCTCCCAGATCCGCTGTTTGGATGTGAACTGCATCCCACAGATCTTTTTGCACCATGGAAGAAAGTGAGGAGTCAGAAAGTCTATGTACTTTGCCTTGGTCATTTTCACACCTTCTGGGACCCTAAAGCATCCTACCAGCGCCCTCCCCATGATTCCAGCTGACATCGCAGCCTTGTTGGGACGTGGTGGCCATCCACCAACCATCCGCTACTTCATCCATCTGGACCATCCAGGGTTGCACAGCATTCATCAACAAGACTGTTTGGAAATGAGTCTTCATGTCTGTCGGGGCCCACTGCAGCCATTTCTGCTCGTGAGCACTGGTTAGAGGTGGCTGAATAGCAGGTTTTATCCACAACTGCAAGCCTCTGGAGGATCCTACACCTTGTGGGACTCCACTAGCCGCTTCAGATAACTGTTTGCTGCTTTGCAACGGCAGTTTAGCAGCTGCGCCCTTCATCTGATGAATTTGTCTGGCAGAAACCTTCCTCATCATGCGCTGTACCTATAAACACATTTCTGGGATGAATGAAAGAATGAGACAGCCAAGTGGGGTTTTCTCAAGTCAATTTTTGTCTCTGTTAATTAGAGTATTTAAAGAATTCAGTAGCAAAGTGCAGCTATTAAATAGCACTCCACTGTACTGAATCCACTGCTGTGCTGCGCTGCAGATGAAACGTGTACGCAGACTGCCACATCGTCTAACAATCACTGGCTGCTGGAAAACGTTCAGATGTGGTGCAACCCTACTGACTATTTTGAGTTTTGTTTTAGCAGTTTTCATGATTGCAGCAAGGTGATGTTGATTACTGCATTATAAAAAGAGGAATAAAAACGCTCAGGAAAAAAATCCTGAATGAGATTCTCATAATTCATTCATGAAAGGGCTAAATAAGTATTTACAATACTTAGTGTTTACTATTAGGCGATAGTGAGGAGTAGAGGATCATTTTTTAGGAACAACTAACACCTCACTATACATTTAACTATATTATTGGCTAATTGTGCATAAATTATCAAAAGCAAAATGAATTATTCTCTGAAAAATGTTCCCCATCAGTGTGATATGCATAGGTAATACTTTTTTGATGGTTAAGCTTGAGCTCATTTTAAATACTTTATAATCTGCAGTAATGTGTTTGTAGCAGCTGCCCTGCGAGGACCGAATATCGCTGAGAAAAAGAGGTCTACAGGTTGATTTTTTTATTGTATATTTAAAAAAAAATAAAGAAAATCACAGCTGAAAGGAAAAGTTAGAGCACTGAGTGACATGATTGAGGCAGCAAGGCAGTGTACTAGCAAAACAGATGGTTACATTTGATATGTTCATCCAAGCAAATGATTTCTTAGAGGCGCTCGTCTTAAAGTGCTGGCTGAGTTCAGCTGGTTTTATTAAACTAGTTCAGCTGTCATTCTTCATCATCTTCATCATCAACGCTGTCTTTGCTGACACGCTGAATCAGTTAAAACACACTTCACACTGCATTCACACTCCTCTACATCAAACCTGTTGGCCGAGGTCAGCACGAGAAAACCTGTCCCAATGATAAATCATGGAAGCTCGTCTACTTGCTAAAGCCAGCTCTGCTTCCACGAATACAATCTCTCAAATAATATAATCTCCTATTGCTTAGTCTTCAAACACCAGACGTTTCTCCACAATGTACATGTACAACCGACCAGGAAACAGCTGCTGGCCCCCCAGCTTGACAAGCACGAGCCTGCGCTAATGGGACACCAACATGTCAAAGGCAACAATCAAAGGCGAGCCCGCTTCCTGCAGCAACACCTAATGTGGCCACAAGGTGGCAGTTATGTAAAAGATGGGCACAAACAGGTAAGACGCTTTCTGGCAGAATATTGTTTGAGATGAAAGGCGAGCGATGGTTTTCACTTTTGTTTTTAACTGATGTCTACTTTTAGATTTCATCAGGTAGACGCTGCCTGACGTGCTCGTCCTGACCGAACACCACTGACACCAACACTGTCTTATTTTTCTGTCATGCTGTGGCTATGATACCAATTCGAATGCAAATCAAGCCCAAATCATCACCCCTACACCCCCGTGCTGAAGGTTGGTCTGAGGTGTCTGTGTGATATTGTGTGTTTGGATTTCTAACGTGAAGCTGGGCATTACAGCCGAACATCTCCACTTTGGTCTTGTCAGTGCAAAGGACATTGTTCCCAAAGTGTGGTTTGCCAGCAATCCATCCATTCGCTTCGGCTCATCCCTTTCAGGGTCGCGGGGGGGCTGGAGCCTATCCCAGCTGACATAGGGCGAGAAGCAGGGTGGCGACCCTGGACTGTTTGAGGGGAAACACAGAATCACAGACTGTTAAGCTAACCCCAGCGAGTGCACGTCTTTGGACTGTGTGGTTTGACTTTTATTAAGCTGCGCTGCTGTGCCGTTTTTAGAGACAAGAGGCAAACAAGCCATACTTGTTCAGTCTTTATTTTTTTAAACTGTGCTGTCATGAAGGTTGGACGTGCAAACAGAGGCATGACGGTTTTTTGTTTTTTGCAGTTTTTCTGAGCATTATAAAGTCGGACACTGGAATGAATACAATGAATGAATGAATACATATCTGACTGCTCCAGACCAGCAAACTGCCAAAAACTCTGCTTTAACACAGATGCCTGCACTTTATGATGATCAGGTAACCAAGTGCATTTTATAAGCAGCACCTAGCTGCTACTGACCCTCTCAATGCCTTTGGAAGCAGTGAGGGTGTTCTTAACTTTTCACAGGTCTCCATGTCATTCCTGTATTTTTCGCATAACTGTAAATCCTCCCGTGTTCAACAGCCAACAGCTCTGTGTCCAGCTTGACCAACTCTGCCTGCAGTTTCTGCCGAGCAGTTATTTTAGCGGGCTTCCTGCAGCGTTTAGCTGTAAATCCCTCCATGACAGTAAAAAGTGCTAAAATGAGCATTCGTAGGGCCTCTCATTGTGACAACCCCCTTTTACGCAGCCTTTAAACCATAAAAATATTGACCAATTTTAGACCTGCATTTCACGTTGGTTTACTCTCTAAACATATGCGCCCTCCTGGCCCCCCCTGGACTAGACAAACTATCAATCCTGTTCACGGGCCATACCTCAGTATGCAAACAGGTATTTCGTGGTGTTTCAAGTTGCCAGTACAGAACTGCTTATAATTTGGTTTCTTTGCTGTGTTTATGTGCTACGCTTTTAACATCATTGTGTGCTAAATGAGGTCAGAGGACCTGATGCAACGTGATTTTCCTTTAACCCTTTAGGTGCTGACTGAACAAAAGGCTCCAGTTTGACTTGTGCTGTGTGCAGTGAGCCTGTGGAGTAGCCTGATGCTTCTTTAAAAGAGGTGGTGCAGAATTAGTAACACTGGATGGAGTAATAAGATTTCAACTCTTTTTTTCTTTCAATAACATCATTCATCCCTTCATTTTGTTTTTATTTCTGCAAAAATGAATGCCATCCATGAACTATTTCCTAACTCAGATCAGTCTGTAGAGCAAAGCGACCATGACGAGGTGGCCGTGCCCGTGCCACGCACGTTCCAATGAACCGGGCCTGCGTTTCCACTGCCGATCCTTTACATATGAGTGTGGGCGGTTCCTCATGTAGAAACGAAAGCCGAAGGGCACAAATGTGGCAGAACACACTCCCCTTTTGCAAACTTTATTTCTTGTGATGCTAACATATTTTACGGTCCAAACAAAACCACTTCAGCATCCGTGTGCAGCACAGAGGTAAACACAGGCAGCAATTACGAGCAAGACGAAAAGTACACACTTTGCGTCCTTCAACCTGTTAAGAACTAATACAAAGCAGCAAGTTCAGTCTTAGAGCCCAACCTAATTCACAGCTCTGAGAGTAGTGGTAGAAAACTTTGCATCGAGATAGCAGAGTCAGTTCTGCTGCTTGCGTCACGCGTTCTCGTTTCCAGGTGCTGGAGCTGAACCCGTTTTCAGCCGAGCACCGAGCGAGGTCGCGGTGAAGAAACACTGAATGATTCAAGCACTTGGCACCGGCACCGAGTCAGTGGAGAAGGGGCCTGACTGAGGGCAAACCATGGGATGGTTAGCCCGTCACTGGGAAGGGAATACATCAGAGTGCATTCTTGGTGAGGAAATGGACTGGTTGTGATACAGCACTCTTCTAGTTGAGCACTCAAAGCGCTTCATACAACACGCCTCATTCACACATTCATACAAGCACCTTTTCTGCACCTAAACATACAGGCCCTTAAAAAGGCCCCTCCCAAGCTGCTGTAAGTCCACCCTACATCTCCGGGGAGTAGCTCCTTTTCACTATAAACAGTGGAAATGCTGTTGAAACCGGCAACTTCTCCTGAGCAGAGTCCATGCTCTCAGTATTGCCCCCAGTTCACTAGACTGGTGTGAGTGTCTGAGTTTTCATGACTCTGCCCGAGCTGCCCCAAAGAGGCCTGCTCTAATTTAAGGCCATACAAACTGGTGTATTCTGGTGGCAGAGGGGCACAGTATCTGTCCTCCTGGGGGGTGGGAGAAAAGAATCCACTGTAACGTTATTGGTAGATGCTACTGGAGGGATTTGCAAGACGTACACAGTCTTCATTTATTTTATCCAAAGCCGCCAACACGTTGTTGTATTTGTTTTGGCACGCTGCTTTCAGAGTGTGCAATTTATACACAAAGTGCTTTATTGCAAGCAGTTTTCTGCATTTTTAAATGAGTTTATTATATATATTATAAACATCATGTTCATCATGGGTGTGTATTAAATTTATACTTATTACCCAGGAGCTTTTTGCTGGTGTGCGGACTTGTTTTACCTGTAAATCCGGTCATCTGGATTACCCATAGTGGTAAGGGCCAGATCCTTGGGTCTCTCCCCTAAAGGAGCTTTTCACCCTAATGTTTAAAGCAGAGCTCCACATATTTCTTTCCGTATGTGCATGTGTAGCAGAATACACAAGCACATACAGTATTGGCGTGCAATTCCACTACACACGAGACATTACCTCTAGTTTTCCTAAATGCTGCTTAGGGGTGTTCGCACTGTCAGCATCACAAGCAGAGAATCTCATTCCAGCCGAGGACCAGCCTGTGCCTGTAACTGCTTTTTATCTAACATTCAAACACAGCACACTCCCAAGAACGCATCCAGCCAACACACAAAAGCAACTCAGGGGTCAGTATCGGGCTCACAGATACTTTGGCATGCAGCCATGGATCAAGCCGCCAAGCTTCCAATTAGTAGGTGGCAACTAACTTCTGCTTATTTTCCCCAAACCCTTTCCTGCACCCATCCCTGTCACATCACTATACATTTCCAATAAAGATGTAACTGCAGTACAGAATACACGGTTCGGTGAACCCCACCTGGCGCAGATCACATTGTTAATGTAGCATCAAAAAAAATAAAAAAAATATATAAAAATATATATATTTATAGAATATGGGATATATAGGGATGAAGGTATGCACAGTCCAAAAAGTGAAAAACTGGGACCAACAAACAAGCAAAAAACAAAGACAAGGAAGTCTCCACAACAGAAAAAGGCCCTGAATAACAATTTAAGGAGTAACGTTTCAGGCCACAGTTGCCCTTCTTCAGATCAGCGACTAAAAATAGACCTGCAATAGAAACATATTTAGGAGGATGCTGATGAATACAAAGCATTACAACATTAAGTGTATGTAGCCCCCAGTTTTTTCAGTAAAAACACTCATCAACAACAGCAGCAGTTATTCTATTTGCAGCCTGTCTGCACATGCTCGGCAAGCGGCGAAGCCATTATCGAGACCGTGAGCTCAGGTGGGGCAAAAGCAAATGTTTTTCTAGCATCCAAAGCAGCTGCACTTGTTCCTGCAACCACCTTAAAACCTTCACGGGAACACAGCCGTCCTTCAAGCGCCTCATCAGCAAGAGTGAACTTTGCAGCTGCTCCATCATCCATCATCATGCAGTAAATCTACATTAGTTCAAATGTGCAGATGAACTGTTAATGAGACAAAAGTGTTTCTCAGCCTTGATTAATTGATGGAGTAATCAATATAATACTTGATTACTAAAATCATCAATAGTTGCAGCCCTCGTTGCATTGAGTTTTAGCACTTAAACAGTAAGCTCTCAGGGCAATGATGGAGTGCATTGCATGTAGCGCAATATGAAGCAAACTGTGCAACTCTGCAGCGTTGCACCCCTCATTTCTGCAGCTCTATAAAACATACGTACTATGGACTCATTGCTCCTGGCTTTGTTGACTAAATCCAGGTTCTTCTCCACAGGAGCGACTGCCTCATAATCGGCGCTCCTCCTCATAGCTGCAGGGTCCTGCTGCTGCAGGCTGCTTGAGTGTTCACAAGACGACGAAGGAGTAGAATCTAAAGAGAAAAACCAGAAAGGGATTAAGCACTCGTGCTTTAAAATCAAAATCTTGTATCTGCTGAACATTTGGAACCTTTTTGTCTGAATCAGTGAACCATGAAAACCTGCCTCAGTGCACAATAAGGATGTAATGGTACAGACCTATTGTGCTACTACAACAGGACCATTACTTCAAGTTACTGAAGTCACAGAAACGTTTGCTTTTATGATCTCATTTTCATTTGCCAACACCACCTCTACTCTCTGACACGTTCATCAAATCTCCATGTAGCTGGTCGCCAACATCCAAAACAAAGCAAATAAATGAACATATTGTGATATTCAGCAATGGTATCACAATATCATTTACACTGAGAAGCACTCGGAAAATACCTTAAAATTAGAGAGTGCCAAAAGCACCAAAAGGAAATCATTAATTATGTCATTAAATAATTAATTTAATGTGGCACTAATTAATTAATGGGGAAAAATAAAGTGTCAGAAATTAATCTACATTGGAAGTAAATAATTTACTAAAATCATAATGAAATTGTTGAATATATATTCATTAAAATATAAATCTATTTAAAAATGTATTTGTCAAGATTTTTTTTTAATTTATTGTCATGTCAAAATACGGGCAGCATGATGGTGCGGTGGTTAGCACCGTGCCTCACAGCTAGAAGCGATGGTTCAAATCCACCTTGGCCCGGGGGCTTCTGTGTGAAGCTTGCATGTTTCCCTGTGTTTTCGGGGGTTTCCTCCCTCAGTACAATTCCCCACTAGCATGCAGTTAGTGGGGTTTGGGTCATTGGTGAGTTTAATTGCCCACAGGTGTGAATGGTGTTGTGTCTATCTGTGTTTCAGTGTTTCTGAGATTCGCTTCTTCGCTGGTTAGTTTTGGTCTTATTGTCCTATTGGAATGCGGTCAGTATTTTTGGAACTGAATCATTTACTTGGCTTTATTTCCTGATGGTCACATGTGTTATTCTTGTTCACTTTCTATTACAACTAACATTAAAATAGGACGGAACATGGGAGCATGCTCATTGGAAGCAGACGCATGTGGATGAGCATGTTGATATCGTGAAGAGTGATGCCAAGGCTACTCCAGAAATGAGCCAATGATATTTTTATTAAACTATAGTCCACACACCAGCTGTCTGTATAAGAATAAAAAACAAACATCTGTTTTTTAAACCACTTTCCAGGTCGGTTCATGTTTTTGACCGTTTAAAATGATTTCACATTAATGGGCCTAAACATTTTACTAGAGTGCTTATAAAAATGGATATATTTTTTAAAAGAACGCAGTGAATTTGGTCTATTCTGCTTCTCATTTTCATTGTAAATGTTAATTATAAAAGGTAAAAAGGCAGTGCACAGCAAAGCCAAGCTCTGAGCCGTGTCCTCCTGTCAGGGCTCTGGACTCCTGAGCGTACTTGTCAAGCAGGCAGTAGCAGGTATGCAAGTGCATACATGGTGTACTCCATGTTGAGGAACGCCCACTGAAAGAATTGAGCCCAAGCCAAAGCCAAAGCTTTGACTAGATCACTGTCAGCTCTGCTCTGACTTTAACGGGCGAGGCTGGCAGATGAAATGAATTCATGATGTGCCGCAGGAACCGTGAAATAATTCAGTCTCTTTTGAAATAAAATGAAATTAGATATTGAGGTTACCTTGTTTCACATATTGTTTCCAGTTTTAATGACACACTTAACTATTCAAATGATCATGGCACTCCATATCAGAAGTCTTGAGCTCTACGTTGGAGCATTTCCCCTTTTGATGTGGAGATAGATTCAAATTACAGTCTATCAATAGAATTTTTGAATGAAGAAATCAGAGTCAGAGATCATTTTGGACACACTGATAAACCTCTTTTTCATTTCACTTCATGTAAGATTTTTGAGACATGATGAACTGTTAGACCAAAGATTCAAATGCATTTCTGATTTTCATCTTCAAGACGGCACTTAACAGGAGTTTCTCAACATCATCACCTTTAGATCAAGCATATTTGAATGCAATTATATCCTATTGCATTATTAATTATTTGAGTATAATGAACAGAGCTCTCAAGTTCTGACAAGTTTTGGCTCACAGCTGTCAATCCCAGCAGGCACAATAGAGGAGCTCAACAGGTGCAGCACTCAGCGGCAGAGAGCCGCGTCCTCATGCGTCTTTACAGAGCGCATGATCCCGTACCGGGAGCTCTGGAGCACGGCTGATATCCTAGCGAACTTTGTGGGTTCGTGCACTGACCTGTATGAGCTCAAGGAGCTACTTGTATGATTCTGTTATTTCACCAACCTGAATAGATCTGAGCAAATGAAAAGGACGTATAGTGTATTAGAAAGTCTGAACTGTCCTTTTAAAGGTCCAAGCCGGCAGAACAATCGTAAATCGTGTCGGTACCGTGAGGCCTGCGAGCACGTTAAACAGCGTGCAGCAGCTTCATCCAACAGGCTCATTAGACGAATCCGGCGCGGCGCCTCCATTTAAACGAGTGGTGCCTTCAATCTACAGCCGAAGCCCCCAAAAGGATTTAAAGGTCATCTCCAGAGCTTCATTTTATCATTCCACATTCCCAGCGAACATCTAAATCTCTTACCGAGCTCCAGTGCGCTATCACTGCGGTCCAAGCTATCCGTCCGCTTCTCCTGGCGCTCCATTGGATTCATGAAGGCGCTCTGGGCTCCCAGAGAGACCCTACGATCTATCCAGCCGCTGTGTGTGCGCCTCACGGCCCGCGCTGTTGCATGGAAACGGCGGATGTAGAGCTACCAATCATCGTTCCTCTGAAAACGCGTACCAGCCAACAGTTTTCCGCCCAAAGTGTTCCAAAGACGCGGAGCCTGGACACACGGCATCTGTCACAGTGACTCTGCCGTGTGCCGTGTGGACGAGGACAGCCAGCGAGCCCCCACCAGCCGCGGGACGCGCACGCTACAAATGTGTTGCATTCATCCTCAAAGGAAAACAGGTTTCTCCCACCACTCGGAATTTGAAATATTTCAAGAAGAAACATTTTAATTCTTTTAAATTGTGTATTTATTTTATTATTTTTGCTATGTGGAAAATGGCGTTAGCGTGAGGGGAGCCCCTAGAGCCTTTATACCGTCGAGACAAAGAAAGGAAGAAAGAAATATGGAATCTACTGCGCAATATTAAAAAAAAATGCTAAATTGCCAAGATCTCAAATCCTACGTGCTGCAATTGTGACTGTTGTTGACTTTATTGCTTTTGCTTTAGCATGCCCGGCAAACAAAACGATATTGGCCAAAAGAGCCTGAACCCGTGTTTCCTTTGTGGTCCCAGAGGACCATCGAAGCAGCAGTGCTGGAATGCTGCGGGAGCTCACGATGTGTGGACTTTTGAGCACTGTGATTTCCTGTCGAACACGAACGCAGCATCGCGCTCGAGCATCACCGCGCGGCCGGGCTGGGGTCTGTGAGTGGGGGGCGAGATGAGCCGGAGACAGATCCACGACCGCAGGACGCAGTTAACCGTGAACGGTTCAAAAAGAGCTGCGTGCATCAATCGCTTCATTTTAAAGGTACACAAAAAGCAGCGCGTCAGTCTCCCCCATCTCCACAACCATCTGTTACACTTCAGTGCGTCTGCTTTCCGCGCTGAGGACCGGCTGGAGGAGAAACTACTCCGGGACACGATTCAGATAGCCAGCCTTCTTTGAATGCCTTCTGGAGCGTTTGCACCCCGAGGGGAAACGAATAGTGAAGTCTGAACTCCTGGAGAGCGCAAACGACACACATTTACTGCTTTTATCAGTCTCCTGGCGCAGTCCAGCACTCGTTCAAACACGCAGAAAAGGCAGTGGAAGCTCAGCTATCACATCCTGTGTAACCACAGGATGAAATACACACGTTACGCTGCATTCTACACAACGAATACACGCAAAGGAGTCAGCAAATGCGCCTTTCATACCAAAGAAACACTGCTTCAGAGTAATGAGTAGCTACCTGTGCCCCGGCGTCAGACAGCGACGTTGGGAGAAGTTCAGTGCAACTACTGACAAAGTCGTACTTCCCACTCACCTGTACACCCAGGGTGGAGGAGGAAGTACGTCTGGGCTCCTAAGTTTTAGACTCTCCTCCCACCAAAGGCTAAGTCAGGTGAAATGTGTAACGTGACAACGCACAAGCATGGGACTGAGTGTCGAGAGAGCAAATGAAGCATCCTGTCTCTGGCAGGGCTGAGAGATGTGACAGCCTTCATTTCTGTATTAAACGTGCATGCACAGAGGAAAGGGGATATCAGAGACGCAGATCGGGAAGACAGACGTTCCCAAACAGGCGTGTTTGGACTTGCAGTAGACTTCCTGATCCAAAACACACCCCCACCTCTGAACTCACCTATAGGTACAGAGCTGGAGGAAATGGCCTGGTTTCGTTGCCAGAAACCCGGCAGAGCACAATCCATAGCAGAGCAGAACACTCAGGACCCCTCCTCACACATTTTCCTACCAAATGTTTGAGCAGCATTTCTATTTCCCTATTCAAAGTGCAGCTCAGTTTGCGTGCTTGTAGTTTGTCAAATTTGGGAGGGAGGACTGTGTGGGATCCGATGAGTTCATTTGAGGAGAGTGTTTCCTACAATGACAGAAACATGACAAATCAAATTCATCCCATCAAAGAAAAACATTTAATTGCTCATATTTGGCTCACGGGCAGATATTTAGTCGGGCAGTCTGTGTCTGTGGCGTATAGATAGAACTGCAGCAGGAAATATGTCGCAAATGATTACAGAAATTCAATTTAAATGTAATTACAAAATACTCCATAACAAGAGCAAAGCCACCAATCGGAGGCATAAAAACCTCTGGGCCAAGAACAGCCTGTTCTTCCATCCTGATGCCTCACATTGAGAGGGTGTGACACAGCTTGTCCCCACCCCTTCAGACAAAGCTGTGGCACATCTTTGCTTATCTTAACCTTAAGACTTTACTCCGTCTCCAGTCCTGTTTCCATTTATTCTACAATTAGTCCTTTTGACCTCCATCTTCCTTTGGCTCTGCGTGTTGCTTCACCTGTAATGGGAGCATCAGCAGACGGTGATAGATGCAGGAGTAGCAGTGTTAGCAGTACTAGTAGCAGTAGTATTTACAGTAATAGCTTGTGAGGGCTTTTGTGTAAATGGTTGAACTGTAGCTTTTTTTGCCCCCTGTAGGAGAGAAAGACATTCTGTTTATCATTTGCATAGAAATGTAGAAGAAGGAGCTGATGAGGCCAGATTCAAAGTGTGGAATTTTACATGAATTTGTTTTTAAGAGGGAAAGACTGCAGTGTGAATAGGTGTGTGCTGCTCCCAATCTGCATGTATCCAGACCAAATGCAGACAAATGAGTTCCTACACTGTCGGCAGCTCTCCAGTTCTTTATTTCAGAACAGAACCAAACCTGACCCTAACTATAGTTCAGTGCTTCAACGCTTCGTTGCCAGCAGTTGCTGAAAATCAAATTGTGGTTTGAATTTTGAGAAATATTTTGCAAATGACACAAATATTGGTAAATATTTACCAATTTTTGACCATGACTGTTAGCATGAACACTGGTGGTGAAGCTTGAAAATCAAGCCGGCCCAGTGGTAGTTTCAGCCGTAGTAAAAACAGAAGGGAGTCATGCATTTTAATAGTCCACCTGTTTTGGTTCTCAGTGATAGCAACAGGTTTACAGCCCTTGGTGCTGTTTTACATAGCCCACACCCAAGCCTTCCTTCAGGCTTCTGTGGAGCGACAGGACTGCATCATTTCGTTGTGTTTCCTCTCTGCTACGCTTCTTTTTACACTAAAATACGTTGGTAGGATATACAGAACCCTGATTTGAGAAAAAGTTGGGACTTTGCATAAAATGGAAATTTAAAACCCAATGCAATGGTTTGCAAATCTTATAAACCTTTTATTAACAGGTTATGTTTTATTGACAGGCTCTGAAGGTAGCAGAAATTAAACCTTGCTAATATCAGA
>VUQK01036544.1:30490-59814 GCA_015106715.1 Bujurquina vittata | reverse complement strand
ACTTTAATAAAAAATATAAATATTAAAAATATATATATATATATAGAATATAAAACAAAAACAAAGAATATATTAAGGGAAACATTTCAAGTAACATCTTGAGAAAAAAAAAACTGTGCACTTATTTGCACTTTTTGTAAACCATAAAAAAAACTAAAGAAAAAGTAAAAACAAATATGATAACATATTTATATTTACAAGGTTAATTTAACAAGGCTTTGTACAAATGTTACAAAAAATTGTTTAACACAAACACCTGCATGTTTAGACATAATCACGAATATTGTTGCGCACACACAAACATTATTAACAAGTAGAGGGAGACAACTGCATGTGTTTGTGAGCTAAAGTTTGGTGGAGTTTTACAGTGTGAATGGTCACGGGGGGAAACGTGAGGAAGACTGATATGAAGAACCAGTTGTTTTCCCTCTTGAAATGGTTTTAAAGTGATGTTTTGTTGTGTTTTTTTGGAACTGCAGAAGCACCATTCTTTCAAGAACCGGGAGAGACGCTGCGTTTTAGCGTCCTCCTCTGGTCGCTTGAATGGATTAAACCTTTTAATTCATGTAATCTGTGAGCCAGACAGGAAGGAAGAGAAGACAAAAAAAGGATGCTCAGTTGTTACTCGAATCGGAATTCTCGATTGGGATGAGGTCTGTTTGTGTCTCTGCCCTATCATTTCTATAAGAGCACACGAAGGAAAAAGAAAGCTTTGGCAACACTGGAATGCTCCCTGCCATGCAAACGGAGCTTATCAAAAAGAAAGAAAGAAAAAAAGAACAGTGGGCTGTTTTTCACCTGTCTCCCAACCACATCCCTGTTTGCTCTGCTGCCAGTTTACTGACCTGCAGGATTGTCAGCAGCTCAGCTGGACTCTATCCCCCAAACTCAGAATCAGCAGCTTTGGCCTCTTTCCTTGGAGCGGTGCTTGGGTTCAGGGCTCACAGGTACTGGTGGAAATTGGAGGTGGGTGCTTGACGTGTAGCGGGTCCTTGGTCGAGCCCTTCTGCATCCCGAGGCAGCCCTTGTGCTTTGACCTGGTTTTGATTGATGGGAGACAAGGGGAAGTCATTAACAATCAGCGGGGGTCTCTTTTCGGACATCTCGGTCGGGGAAGCCACCACAGTGTGTCTGCGCCAAGCCCGCTTCTTCCTGCGTGTCTCCGGCGACAGAGGTTTCCGCAATCCGACCCGTCGTAGGTCATCAGCTGAGCCTAGCAGTCGAGCACGGACCTGATCAGCCAGAGACTTCCTGCCCGGGCCAGTTGGTGTGAAGGAGGCAGCCTCGCTGGGCGGCACTGAAGGTTTGGGTCGGGCTAGGCGCAGGCTCTCCTGGCTGCTGCCTGAGGAAGTGTTGGTTCTGGAGGTATCCCTCTTCACTCTAGGTGCACCTTCCTGCCCAGAGCCAGACTCCTCGCCCTGAGCTGTGCCCTCAGGTGTCTCCATCAGGTCCAGGGAGCGAGCCTTGTTCTTCTCAGACTTCAGCTTCCTCCTGGCCAGAGTATCGCACTGGATCAGTTTGTGGGAGTTAAAGGAAGGCCGCGAGTGCAGTCTGTGAGTGGTGGAGGAGGAAGAAAAGGAGGAGGACGAGGGGGTGGTAGAGCGTGCCCCTCCGTCACTCCTCTCCACTGAGTCTGGTGTGTGTGTGAGGGCAGTGGGTGGAGCGAGAGGGTTAGTGGGTGAAAGAATGGGGTTTTTGTGGTGTGTGTAGAGGAAGCTGCGCGGCGGCGCTGCCGGCTGTGTGTTCACGGGGGGCGTCGGGTGTTTATCGGGTCTCTCCTGGGTAAGAGAGCGCGAGGCAAAGCCGCTCTCATTATCTGTCTCGCTCACCAGCTCACTGTGCTCATCATCAGCATCGTCCCCCCTCCCCTCTGACCCCAAGCTCCGCCCCAAAGTAGAGAGGGTGGAGTAACCCGAAACTATAGAGCGAGCATCCTCTGGAGCTCGCCATTGCGGCCCCTTCACCTCTGGCTGCACCTCCTCCTCATTTAACATGGCTGCCTGCCTCCCTCCTGCCTCCTCTTCCTCTTTACAGGACAACTGAGAGGGAGTCACTGCCACCACCTCCTCTTCTGTCTCCTCTTTCACTCTGCTTTGTACAACTTCCTCATCATCCTCCTCATCCTCTTCTTCTTCCTCTTCATCGTCATCCTCCTCTCCCTCTGCTCTAGGGGCAGTGTCTCCTACTGGCAACTCTGCCTCCTCTTCCTCTTCTGCCCCTAGATGCCCAGCTTTGATTGGCTCATGCTCAGAGTCGTCGTCAGTGCTGCTGCCCACGCGGCGGGTGTTATGGCGCTTCCTGCGTTTGCGGCCCGTAACTGCCGACATAATGGACAGAGCCAAGAATTCCTTGGCTGTGAGGTCCTTCTTTGACCCCCACGACCCCTGAAAAAGGAGGAAATGTTACTGCTGAATCTGCGCGTGCAGGAGGTTGGACAATCAGGGTTGCTCCATGTGTAGAGAGGTTACCTTTGATTTCGCTGAGTCACTGTTGGTGGAATCTGGGGAAATGGAAATGAAGATATTTGTGGGTCAGAACAGCTGATGTAAACAAAAGGCTAGAACAGTCACAGTGGAGGACACAGAGGGAGGTGGTGTGATCATCACTTTTTTTTTTTTTTAAGGAAACACTGAAAATAAATCAGAGTAAACTGCACCCACACTGCTCTCTGTATTTTCTGTGCACACTTTAATGCTACTTTTACTATGAAGCAGGTGTTTTCCATCAGGGGACAACACTGGTTGGGATCATTGCAATATGTTTAATGGAACTGTGTGGATTCTGAAAAAAAGACTGCATATAGTTTTACTTAATACTTCACATGTTGCAGACAGCGGTTCGCTCTGAACAGCTTTTTATGAAGGTGGATGCTACATGAACTCTTAACATCTACTAGGTCATGGCGACCCGTGTGGGGTTAGGATTAGGGTCGAGTTTTGTTTTGATCACATGCCAAATAGGCAGATTTTCATAAACTAAAAGTGTTATACATTTTGGCAGCATTACAGTTTTTCTGTCGTAGCTGAAAATGTTATAAAAAGAGTGCACGTTAACTAAAGCAGTCCGCAGTGCAGGTGCAGTTTTACAACCAATTCCTGCGATAGATTTTAAAGGAACTTGTTTTCCTCTGTGGCCTCTTACCATGACAGACCCCAGAACAAAGACTCTGATTGACACACTGGGGTCATGTGTGGAGGAGGGGGGGAAACAATGATCGAGGGAAGGTTGGTTTGGTGTTGGAGGAGAAACATCATTAGAAAAATCACGGCACACACTGATGACATCACGGAAAATGCGGATGACATTGGTCAGTGAAAGAAGCAGTATGAAAGAAAAAGTAAGAAAAGAAAGAAACACATTCCTCACAAATAAATGTACAAACACACCGAGCCAGGAGAAAAGCCCTGGATTTGTCTTTCACATATTGGAGTAAAGGGTCCGCCCAAATCTCCGGAGAAATCAGGGAGGGTTGTTAAGGTGCTCTGGATGGAGCCGCTTCTTAGAACGTCAGTAGTAATTATTAAGTCAGTTTATCTTGTGTCAGGCTTCGAGACGGTCTTGATATATTATACACTATTAGGGTATCACACATGTAAAATAAGGATTTGACGGGTCAGATATTTAGGTATTTACTTCATAGCCATATTATATGCTGAGCGTAGCATGAGTTAACCCTTTGAAATCCAAGTCATCAGTGGTGGTGATCCCAACCCTAGCCGTGAAAGCTAATGTAGATAGTTTTTTTTATGTGTGTCAGAATTATTTTTCTCTCTCGTATTCTGACACAGGGTTACGGTCATCACCGATGGGGACTCAGAGGCAGGCCACAAAGTGATGCTTAGATGGCAAACCTGGCAGATTAGCTGATCCCAGTCCAAGCCTACATCAGCTGATGCATTTCTAGGGATCCAAATAGAAAACCTCATATAAGGCGCACAATTAAAGCTGCTTCTTCACTCCAGCTCTTCCTTTTGTGATGTGTGTGACTAAATGAGTGTCATATCCGTTGTCACTGATGCCTGCTTTGTGCTGTATGGAGGTCCTGCTGGTCATCCTGCTTGTAGGCAGTGTGACTGTTAGGAGACCTCAGATCAGACCCTAATATTCTTTGGACAATAGTGGTCCTGAATTTAATTTGTGAATTTAATTTGCCTTATAACCTTATTGTGCATACATTTCCAGAGGTTGATGATATGAGACATTGTTTATTACCATGTATGCTAACATTGAACATTCCTAGTTCAGATTGCCCATAATATGTGAGAACACAAGTCTCTGTGAGTCAAGCCCAAGTCACCAACTAAACAGACTTGTTGTTACCTCTGCACTCACTTCTGTTACAATGGGATAAGTTTGAGCCACAACAGAGCTGCCATCTTGAAGCTTTACACAAAATAATTTCTCTTGAAAGGATAATACCACTGAAACAGCACCATGCAGAGTCCCTTGAGAGGTGGAAGTGGGGTTAGCATCCTCATGAAGGGGCTGCACTGACTGAAATTGTCCATAGGATGACTGGAGCGCACAGGCCACCAGTGAGGTAGCTGTCTCTCAGTGACAGGCCACAGTTTACAGTCCAGTGTCAGATAAAGCAGCTTTTACAGGCAGAGAGCATCCAGTCATCCATTAATTCATTAGTCAGACTGGGGCCAACACTGAAGCGATATGTTTTTACAGAGACCGCAGTCTGACACTGAGAGGGAGACGCTGGCTTTCAGGAGGGTAATGGAGACCATGGAGACACAAACCATCACCAATGCTAACACAATCTCTCTCACACACACACACACACACACACACCCATTATTTCACTTTCACAGTATGGTGCACTGATTGGGTTGCACACACGCACACACACACACACACAAACAGTGCCATCCTACCGCAGTGGCTGCTCCACAGGCTCAGCTGAGAGAAGGAAATGCAGAAACGTACAGAGAAAGTGAAAGGTGAGCAACATGGAGGAGGGGGGAAGGGGGGTTCAGCAGAAAGGAGAGAAGTAAAGGCACGCTATCAAACACAGAAACACTCCAAGTGCTAACAGATGTTCAGTTCTCATGCTGCTTTCCAGTTCTGGTGGAAAGTAGGGAAATCTGGCTTTAAACTGGGAATCTTAAATCAGGCCAGAAATACCATCATCTGTCTTTAAGCAAACAGACATAAATCTTCCATTAGTTCTAGAAATATGTTTCTTCAGAACAAATGTAAAAAATCTGTCATCAGAACTTCAGTGATTATCAGTTTCTTTGAATATTAACAAATAAATTACTATAGTCTTGTGGGAGGCAAATCTGGCCCTACAACACTTAACACACAAGTAGGGAATTACCTACTTTCAGCTTTAAATGAAAAGCAGCAGCATTATTCTAGCTCAGTACTACTGGCCGGCTCAGTCACGGAAAGGTCAAGTTGTAAACAGCGTGCTCACCCGAGGCCTCCCCGAGCAGAGCGGTCCTGCCGATGTTGGAGAGCAAGTGGTCGATGTTGGGGGCGGGCTGCACGTCCTCCGTGTCCACTGGTGTCTGCAGGAACAGGGTAGATTCAGCTTAAAAACTCTGAGCATTTCATCCATAAACTGTTAAGTATCTGCTGTGGTTTAGGAGGCTTTTATGTCTTTATTACGGGGAGTAGATGACAGGAAATGAAGACGAGAGAGAGCCAGACTTAAATTCGGGGACGTGGCTAGCATCTCAATCCCTAGGCCAGGAGCTCAAATGCATCATTAATTCAACTTAATTTCTGGTGACCCAGTGTAGCAGCTGCTGCATACTTATGAGACAATTATCATTAGGAAAATATTAGGTATTGAAATTGGAAGAAAATTCTTAGAAAGGTCAAGGATCTGCTTTCGAATGGACGTCTCAACAATTTCACAAAGATAAAAGATTAAAAGTCGCCTTTCAAACAGCAGAGTGACTTATTGGGTTTTTCAGACAGCTCCGTTACATCGTAAAAAGAAAAATCATAAAATATTAAATGACTAAATTAAGAGAAATAATGAATGATGTGATTTCTCACTCACACATTAAACATTTTTCTTAAACTGTCAGGTACAGTGTTTACAAAATGTTTATAAGCTTTAGTATGTCTTCCATGTTGAAACAAAAACAAAAAAATGATTTTGTCCACTTTTATGAAATATGCTAAACAATTCCCCCACTGGTGCTTTTTTTGGAGGGGGGGTCATTTTCAATGGAAATAGATTCTTTCACAAAGATGCTTTCCAGTTATTTTCACTGACGTTTGCAGCTTTGCAACTCTGCACTTTTTTTTTCTCTTTGTCAGCTTCAGCATCTTTCATTGCCTTTGAAAACATACCTTCTCATCCTTGTCTAGCTCGTCAGTGAAAAACCAGGTGCACTGCAAAAAAAAAAAAGCCAGAGAAAGAAATACTGAGCACGAGCAGGATGCTATTAAGCATGTAAGTGCATTACTGTATGTGCGCTTTGCATCTCTCACATGTTGTACGAGCGTTTCTACGATCTTGTAGCGGTCGGGCATGTGAGTGACCATGTCTTTCATGTTGTCCTCCGAGGTCCGAACCAGCGTCGGCCCAAACACGAGAGCCAGGTTACGAGGCTCCATCTAAACACACCGGGAATATACTGATGGCATTAATACCAAATGCTTTACAGTCATCCATGACGACATTTTTATCTCACATTTACAAAGTGTCTTTATCGCACCTTGTTTTTGTCCGAGTTGTCGGCCACAGTCTTCAGGTGACCAACCAGGAACTTCAGAGTGTGGTAATAATGATCTGGGAGGTCACGGATCTATCAAAGTGAAAGGAAAAGAGAGAGAGAGAGAGAGAAATGACGAGAGTGTAAACCTGTTTAACCTGCCGGGCTTCTGCGCACATGTTCCCCGAGCGGGTAAACTATTGTGCTCAAACTAATCCGTGAGAACAAACATGTACCAGTTTCTTCATGGTCTTCAGTCTGTCTGATGCACTTTCCATCCGATTGGCATCGATGAAGTCGTTGTACTTGTCTGTTAAGATATGAGAAATGATAAAAAAGCAGATTAAACGATGCACTGTGGCATATTAAGTGGCGGCTTGTTGGAACCTGTTAGTCTCACCGTTGGTGAAGAGCGGCTCTGGGAGTTTCCTGAAGAAAGATTTGAGTAAGCTACTGACGACATTGAGGTCCTGCCACTTCTGCTGACAAGAGAACACACAGAGATGGCTCAGATATCATTATGATTCACCTTCTGTACTAAAAGTGCCAGTTAACTGTTATTTTCCTCTCTTTCAGGATAGAAAATATTCTTTCCTTCTGTTTGAAGTATCTACAGGTGTGAGAAAAAGCACAGCAATATGTGCGCACTTAATTTTTCACACACTGCATCAGAATTTTAGCTTAGTTTTTGTTAAAAAATTATGGCACTGACGTTGATTTGCCTAATTGTACGACCTGCCGAGGACTGGATGATTTTTTTTGATGTCCTGATAGGTAAAATCTTGAAATTGCAAGAGGCTGTGCTTTCTTTTTCCACATTACTAAACCTATATTTGTATTTCTGCACCTCCTCTGCAGGGTTGATGTCCATGCCCTTGTTGAGCTGCTCCTGGAGCAACGACACCATGGCGTTATTCCCTGGGACTCTGTAAATGCCGGTGTATTCCAAACCCATCTCCTCCACGAGGCCACAGCAGATCTCCACAATCATTGGAACGAACTGCACAAGAAGATGGACGCAGAAACATGTAATCACAGAAATGAAGAAACCCACCATAAAAAACTGTTTTAGTCCATTCAGGTGGTCACAGAGGTCATGGTGGCTAACCTTGTTATTTGTACCAGGCTGACATTCCTCCAGCTTCACACCAAAAGCTTTGGGTCCAGCTTTCTTTGACTTCTTCATGAGGTTAATTGCCCATGGAGACTTGGGAGGGCTGCTCTCATCTGGGGGCAGATTAAACAGAAACTTAGCAACTTCCAAGTTTGACGCCTCCTTATCAAAAGGTCACCAATAAAACCGAATATTAAAAACACACCATATGAAAAAACAGTAGACTGCTTTAATGGGATTAAAAAAAAGATTGAAAAATCTAAACATTTAAAATTAGTACTTACTTTGGGCAAGAGTTGCACTTTTTAGGTCAGGCTTTTGTATTGTTGCTTGTGTTAGCATGATATGATTAATGTTGAAATAATATGGACAAAAAAAAAAGAAGAAACAACAAAGCAGTTGACTAAAGGTGCCTCCACAACAAGAGTGAATATGACAACTAAATGATGCACTGTTCACCGCATTGAGGAGTTCCAAACACACATGTTCCAACTGTCCAATTAATTCTCTGTTACATCGCCTTTGTATCTTTTGAAACATGAGTCTGAGATCCATTTGAAGACAGATTAAGCAGCAAATTTAGAGCTCCGCATTCAGCAAATAAATGCCAGCCAGTCCCCTGATACTGACCTTTGCCTTCTGATTTCGGGGAGCGCGGCGCTCCAGCAGCGTTCTCCGACTTATTGAGCAGGAAGGGAGGCTTCATACGGGGCAACCTGGGAGATGAGTCTGGCTTGTTGGCAGTCGGACTGCAGGGGGAGACAGAGAGACAGGCGTGGGCCCAACTGATGTGGTTCATTTACATATATCTACTCACCCTTTACAAGGATGCAGGGGCTAATATTTATAATATAAAAAGTCAAGTATTGTTGTAAGTGTAGGTTTGAGCTGCAAATTAAGCTAACCTGCATGTTTTTGGACTGTGGGAGGAGAAAACCCACGCAGGATGGGGAGAAAGAACAGCAATATGTGATCGGGTGACTCACCTTTGTTTTCTGTAGTCATTTAGCTTCTTATTAATGAGGGCCTGTCTGGAAAAGCCGAGCTCCTGCGACAAATAAACACACCTGCATTATGAATCTGTAAGGTTTTCACTGAAAATACACAAAATTGGTGAAAATCTGGCAGGTATAGATGTATTTTCTGACCTCGCTGTCCGTCTTGCTGTTCTCCCTGATGACCTTTATCCAATTCAGCATGTCCTCCCGGTCCTCCGCCTGCAGCAAGTACTCGCAAAAGTCTTGGGTAGTCAGTCGGAGGGCATGCTTTCGTTTTGTCTCGCTGTACGCAATGTCCACCAGGCAGCCCCGGATGCTGACTGGCTGCTCATCCTCAGCCGAACCTCCAACTGTGGCTCCACGAAGCACCATCTCCCTCTTGTCTTTGTAGAGGAACAGCGATTGGGAGCGAAGGACTGAAAAGACCCGCTTCCACGGACGCATGCCACTGCCTACCTTCTGTGAAGGAAGGAGGAAATTTGATATGATCCCTGTATGCTCTTTCCCAGCTTCATTATCTTGTAATCAAGCTTGGTTTGCCCACCTTGCCCTTCTCTGTGTGGATCTGTTTGTAGTGCAGCCATCCTTCCCGCCGTACATCGATGAAAGCGTTGTTTCCCAGCTCCGAGGTGGAGTGACGCTTCGACCGAACCTCCTCTGCTGTCCCGAGGTTGTCCAGAGACTGAAACGCAGACAGAAAACTGTTCAGGACATTTTTTAATTTTTCACAAACTGCTTTTGGGCTTTTCACGTCCTTCGGCATTTGTTGTCTTTAGACCAGAAAATTGTGTCCCTGTAACAATCCAAAGGTATATTTAAAAAAAGAAGTTCACTAATTTCTTGTGATTTAATCCATTAAACAGTTACAATCTTTATCAGTATGTAAAACTGTGCTCTTTTTACAGTGCTCCCAATGTTCCTGTTTTTCTCCATGGCTGTGCTTTATGCTGAGATTGAAGCCACTGTACTTGACTAACTTGTATCATGGCTAAATCGTTCTTCTCTTCTCTTCTTCTCACACAACAAAACGTGAACAAACGCTGATCCAAAATGCAGCAGCCGGACTTATAACCAGATCTAACCAGGGAGAACATCTCACAGGTTTGAGATCACTTCTCTGGCTGCTAATCTGCCTCTGAATAGATTTTAAAAATGTTATGTCCACTTTAAGCCTCATTAAGTGTCAGCTCCAGAGATCTGAAACTCCCTAAAAAAAACTCAGACTGAATATACATGATAACTTAGATGTTTGTGCAAATCCATCTATCCATCCACATTGTGTCCCTGCGAAACTCACCCCATCTGTGAAGAAGCTCTTCACTCGTTTTGGCAGCCTCCTGCTTGAAAATGACAACATAACCTTGGGTCATTAATTATAATGATATAAGATACATTTTCTATCCGGTAAAGAGCCGGCTGTCTGAGATTGGCAGTACTTACAAGGTTCGTCCGTCCTCTCTGAATGTGTTGAGTCCTTCGTCACATGACTTGGAGCGCTCGGTGGAGATGGCTAGAACATAGGAGGAACGGCGACTGGATTTAATACTGCCTGCTCAGTGAAGGATGAATGAATGAATGGAGAACGAGAGAGAGAGAGAGAGAGAGAGAGAAGAGAGCAGAAAAAAAGAGAAAGAGAAAAAAAAAGAGAAAGACTGTTGATGTAATGCCAATCACCAGAGTGAGTGGTGTTGGATTAGGAGATTGGGACAATGAGAGAGGAACAGGAGCCGGTGGAGGAGGTCAGGGGATTTACAGGATGCGTGAATTATTGACATGATGGAGATGATCGGTGGGCACATCAGCTAGAGGAGTGGGTTAGACTGCGTTTTCTTTGGACTGTTTCTTCACCACTGGCATGCAGATATCATGCAGGTCTAGCTTTGTACAGTTTAAACCACACTATGAATCAAGTTGATCTTAAAACACAGATCTTTGGGTTTCATGCACACCTAGAAATGTGATCAAAACTACTAAACACGTGTACAAGTAGTGCATTCTACAAATCCAACATGCAAACTGCTGAAAACTTCATCTTGTCAAGCCACTTTTTTTTTCACTGTTTTGAGCCCTAAAAGTGATATTTTAAAGTTCAATAATAATATTATTCCAAACTATTTCTGAAAAACTGTACTTTTTCTGTACTATAAAATAAACATTATTAGGCTACACTTGAACTGTGAAAACTATTCAATTTTTATTGGAAACGGGTTCAAAATTCAAAGTTTGACTCTCAAAACACAATAATACACATAATGCTTCATAAGATAGAAATTACAGCAGTTAAAAGAGCTTTTGCTCTTATACGCTCGCTAAAATCTCATGCATGCCTCATAAATCCACGTCTTAACTAAAAGAAGAATCTAATTTTTGGCTGCATGCAGTGGTGAGGGGGGGGAGAGGAAGGGGGCAGAGGGGGCACTCACTGCAGTCGTGTGAGAAGAGCCTAGTGAGGGGGAAGGTGAAGGTGGGGGAGGCGGGGCTGTTGACCACGGCGGGCGTTGAACTCATGCCGCTGGAGACAACGGAGGACGCCGGCACATGCCGGGCGCGCAAATCAGCACCGGGGCTGGTTGGCTCGTCTGTGGGTGGATGGAGGGAAGGAAGGAAGGAAGGAAAGGGTGAAAGAAAAGGAGAAGGTTAGGAGTTAGAGAAAAGGGTGAGAAAGGAGAAAAAAAATGGGTTAATTAGGAGAAGGAGAGGAGAGGATTTAAGGGAGAGGAACGATGAGGAACCGCAGGGTTACCATCAGAGAGACTTAACAAGAGAATGCATTTCACAGTTTCTTTCACCTTATCTTCAAATGTCACTCTTTCAACTGGAAACATTTACCACAACACTTAAACACGAGGCACTCCTAGATTCCAGTGAGAAGTACATGAAGGACAGAAACACATCTATACGATCATTTAAGAACCCACACAAGAAGCTAAAGTCACTAAAAGCTGTGGTCCTCTAACTGCAACCTGACTACAGCAAGAAAAAGTCACACAGGAACCTGATCAAATAGGCAAACGGCTTACAGATGATACAGTACCTGCGTCTTCTGCTGCCATAGGAAAAACTAGTCAGTAGCTAACAAAGAAGGGGGGGGGTTATAACAGTTTACTGGCTCAAAGTTTCAGTTCTTTGTGAAATCTACCCGAGCACAGACCTGATCGATACATGCAAGAGAAAATGTTACTGTCCAAAAGATAGGAAGTAGATTATTGGGCATAAATAATCTACTCCTTTGTAGCATTAAAAACCCAGGGGAAATTTTATGCTGCAAAGGAAACTCAGTGTGTCAGAAGACAAAGGCACAAATTGGTTTTATAGAGCACACGGGTTACAAGTGTTCAACAGTTTCAGGTAAAGTAAAGGGATATGAAACTAACGCACACAAACATTCATACACAAACACACTCACACTTCCTGGCTGACAGAAAGGAGTATAGAGGCTGGTCTGATATTTGCATAAAGTGAGGAGAAGCTGGATTTGCCCATGACATTTAAACTCTCAGGACTGAGTTGCTGCAAGGCTCCAGTTTGCTCCCTGTAGAAACAGCAGAGGGCAGCACAGCCTCAGTCTGCCATCCTCAACTGGCCGCCACACAGTCCTTTCAGAAAATTCCTGCATGGGATCCACATTTAATATTCAATTTGACTGTTTCCATATTTTAGTAACTTTCTGTCTTTCCACAGTCCAATCTCCAAACAGCCTTCGTCTCATTCCTTTTCTTCATTCTCCTCTTCCCACCCTCACTTTTCTATTCTTCACTCCTGTGCATTTTTAGAGGCCAACATAAGGCAGAAAACATTCCCAGTCTGGGATAAGGAATCTGCCTGTTTACAGCATGGCCCAGAAATAGCCGGGGCTGTGGATTTAACAAAGGCCGTCATTAACAGGCAGCCAGAGAATGAGCTCAGAACCATGACACAGAGACAGACCAGCAGAGGGGAGCAGCATACTGCAGTACACCGTGCTGCCGTTCTACAGTACATATAGTATAACAGGTGAGGAGTTCAGTACTCAGATTAATGCTCGGAAGAAAGGTGAGGCGAGAGGAAATACTTCAATTCCTTCAAAACTCTTTGTACTACTAAAAGAAAGACACTGCCTGTAAGAAAACACAGAGGGCATGGGAAGCCGCCTGCAAGCAGGACACAGGCCAGTTCAGAAAGTCCATCATGTCCAAGGTCCAGCTAGTAAAGACAGCCATAGACTGAACCCCCACATAAAACCCTTCATCTAGTAGAGCAGTACAATAGCTGCATTGACGGCAGGAGCTGTGTGTATGGGCCCCCACTGTTCCCCACAAGGACCACGACAAAAACCTCCTGGTAATTTACAGCTTAGAAAGACTCTAAGTGGGCGCAGGGTAAAATACTGCAGCATCGATATCTTTTGCTGCTTCATTTTGTATGAAAATATGAACTACTTCACCAAATTTACACGGGCACGGCTTGCCTTTGAGCTCGCTATCTCACAGACACCCGTGCTTTGAAGACAAGAAGAAAAACAACAGCCTATGAAATTGCATGTCCCTAAACAGCCCCCAGATTATATCAGCATCTGCGTCTGTGAGAGAAAGAAAGAAAGAAAGAAAGAAAGAAAGAAAGAAAGAAAGAAAGAAAGAAAGACTACTTCTTATCTAGCCTAGTTTCAGTTTATGGATATTAAACGTGCCCTGGCCTGTCACTCGAGCTGTTTGGTTTCGTTTAATTCAGGTGAAAGTACGAGGCAAGAATGCGCTCCGACAGACTGACAGAGAAGCCTAGAGATGCCTTCCCCGTTTACTGATCGCCTGTATTTTCTCTCAATAAGTGACTTTCTGGGGCAAAGCAAAGCTTGGCTCAAATATCCACAGTCATCCCGAGATGGCTCAAAGCTTCCCAGTCAGCTGATTTGAATCTATTCAGCATTAGGGCAAGTTTAACTCAAGCTGCGAGTGGGCGTTGAAGGCATGACTCGTCTCACTGGCTAACTTCATTTGCCTGTGGTTTGACTTTGACTAATGTCCATGCCAAGTGGTAGAAACTAATCTGAAGCCTACAGGGCCCCTTCTCTTTGAGTCTTTTCAGAGCAAGAAACAAGCTCGGACACGATCACAGTCAACTCCCACTGATAGCAACATATGTAGCCCATAACTGTAGAAAACAAACAGAAAAGACTGCATATCCTGCATGGACAGAGCCCTGACGTTATCATTATTACTGGTTTATATTAAAAAACATTCAGCGTACTCTTAATAAGTTGTTGAGCTCCCGGCAAGCCTAAAAACTGCAAACATTAAACTCCACCAATGTGTAATTGCAAACGAACTCTCAAAACAAAAACGCACATTCAGGAAGTCCAGACCTCCACCTTATTTCCTCCTCACAGTGAGGTGACCTTAAAGAGAGGGGGCAGCCAACAGGATTAGTGACTCCCATCACATATACTACTAATACTACAGTAAGACTGTGGGAATACCCAGAATTACCCAGTGCAAACATTCACAGACAGACTGGAAACTGTGTCTAAGCAGAGCCCGGTGTCTGAATATATACACAAGAAGGAAATTTAAAAAAACACACGCACAAATTCATATTTTCATCTGCTTTACATTTCCTCTCGGTTAAGCTTTCACTAACACTCAATAAACACTCTGTGTAGATTACATTTTAGAGGAGATGTGATGAAATCTGAAGGTCAGTCTGGTTTTTTTTTGGTTAGGGAAGTAGGAGAAGAGACATAAGAGGAAGCTTGGAGGATCCCTACTTACCTATAAAGGGTATGGAGGCCAGAGAGTCCTCCTCTAGTGGGAGGGGGGCAACATTGCCATTTGGTTTGCGTGGTGCTACATCTCCTGTGGAACTGGGGGCAGAGGCTGAGTCTGGAGAAAACAAAGAGGGTTCTAGCCCATCCAAAGGCAGGGCGTAATGAGGGTGACGCATACCATGGGCATTCCTTCGCCCTGTAGGGGGTTTCTGTCTCATCACCACTTCCTGGGTCTGTGCCGTCAACTCCGCCTGCCCTTCCACTGCCCCTCGTTCCCTCTCATGGTTTGTTGGCCTGTACGCTCTGTCCTGTGATTCGGGTGTGGCGGAGGCAAGGGGTGTTGTGGTGGAGGCAGTGGGAGGCACTGGCGTCCCCTCTGGGGGGCTGGTTTTAGGTGCTGGGTTCCAGTTTAAGTGGGGGCCAGAATATGAAGGGTCCCTGAAAGAATGAGCTTGCTGCAGGAAGCGGCCCGTCTTGCGGTAAAAAGATGGGCTGTAGCTTCGGTAGCCCAACGGCTGGTCGTCCATGCACTGCCCAGGAGGAAGCCGCCTGCTCTGAGCGGCCGCCTGCTGTGCCTGGCTGTGGGGCTGCGGGTGCTGCTTAGAGTGTGGCTGTGACTGTCGGGACACTTGAGGAGCTTGTGCTGCATTAAAATGGTTCCCCTGCCTGTGGTAAACTTCAGTCCTGGGGGGAGGCTGGGGAGCCTGCTGAAGCCACGAAGGCCTGTCAAACCGAGGCGAGACCAGTCCAGCTGCTGCTTGGTCCAACATCTCTAACGAGCGGCCATGGCGGTCATATTGAGCAAGTAAATTTTCAGAGCGTGTTCGAGTATAGTTAGAGGCAGGGTTGCCCTTACTTGGGCCCCCTTCGCAGTCTCCATAGGACCAGTAGGGCTCCCCTTGCGATCCGGGTCCTGACTGCTGCAGTAAGAGCAGAGTGTCCTGGGAGGCGCTGTGTGGCCAGCCACCTGTGCGCTGTTGTTGCCTCCTTGATTCACTGAGCCGATCTTGAGAGTAGCTCCGATGGCGGGTTTGCATCTTGCGTCCTGAACGATCAGGCAGCTGGTTGTAGTACCACTCAGAGAGGGCCTGCTGGCAGCGGTCAGTGCGAATGTGGCTGACCTGGGGCTGAGGGGGACTGGTCCAGGCTGAGCTGGGCTTTCGTGGCTGAGCCTGCGAAGAGCTGGCACCATGGTGGTTGGGGTAGTGAACTTGTAGCGGGCTGGACAAAGGGCCTCCAGAGGAGGAAGAAGAGGAATAAGAGCGTCCCCTGATCTGGCCCTGAGGCTGCTGGCTGGTCATACCGTACTGGATCTCCTCTGTGCGGTGGGCTGGACTGCTGTGACCCACACCACCGGGCTCGCCTGCCCGCCCCTCCTGCCAGCTGGCGGGGCTGCCCACAGCAGATCGGTTGTCCAAGGGTGATGAGGGGCTGGAAGAACCTGGCCAGCGACTCCAGTTATCCAGCTGGTTCTGGCCCATGGGGGATGAGAGGGGAGCTCCAGAAAGCGGCGTGGTCTTGGAGCGTGGGTAACAGAGGGGGGGTGGTGGCGGAAGGTTTTCGGCTCCCCCAGCATATGGTTCATTGCCCGTCAGGTAGGCATCCTGGGAATATGCCTGGGGAAAGGAGGGAAGATGGATGAGGCGTGAGAACAGACGTGACAGAAAGTAATTTGAAATGACAAAGGTGTGTGTGCGCGGCAGTGACGACTTTAAATGAAAAAAATGATCTCTTCCTGTAAACAAGTTTGACAACAACAGCGTTGTGGCACTGTACACACAACAAGCAAAAAAGTGGAAGGATCTCTGAATTACTTCCACCATTCATCCCCAGAGCCTCAGCTCTCAGCATAAACATAAACTAGCTACCAAACTCCCTCGAGAAAAACCCACAACATTCACCGCACAGCAGCCAGCTGTAAATACGAACGTATCCACTAATGTTGTGTATATAAATGCAGAATATATACACACAAACACACACTTCACTGCTTCAGGAGAATCCAAATGTAAATAACTATAAATTACCCAAACATTTTATGAATCGGCCAAACTGTCATACTTGAAGCATTGCTTACAACTTTGACTTTGAGGAGAGCCAAAAACAGTCTTGCTTGCGGTAACACGATAAAGCAAAGTTCAATCAGAGACAGGTTGACAAGTTCTTAAAGGTTTACCTAATAGTTCAGGCCATCCAGCAGAATCCAGAGCCTTTCCCGGGCTTGTGTGTTAAATCTGAAGCCACACAAATAGAGAAAGAGGAGCTCACTGACACCCTGGGCACGACACCTCAGCCGCTAAAACATTCTGCACTTCATTTTGTACAACTTCCTCCTTCATAAACATCCGGGCTTTATCTTCTTTTCTTTTCGTTGTTTTTTTTGGTGAATTTTCTATCTGCTCTACCGCCTTGTTTCTGCCTCTCTCAGATCTTTCCAAACTCCCTCTCTCCTCCCTCTCATCTTACTCCACCCTGTGGGAGTGTGGAGGGAGGTGCACATGACTGGTGAGGTCATGCTAGGAATGCAGCAAATACAGGCGAAGCAGCGAGGGGAGGAGCACGAAAACAGAGGAGGGGGGTTTATAATGTTAAGGCATGACAAGAGAGGGCAGTTTGGGAGTAACGCTGGTGTTTCTGCATCTATGAGAGGGATCAATTAAATCAAGTGATCTGGTTTGTGTGTGTTGACAAGTTGCTCCAGGTTAGTGGGAGGGGCATTTGAGGATGCGTGTTGAATCTTGTGAAAGAGCAACCTGTAGTGCGATAAAAATGTGCTTTACGAACATGGGTGTGAGCGAGCTAGTTGTTGGGATTTTTTTTCTCCAAGCACAAACTTTGACAGATACCAGTGGCTTTTAATGAACGTGTGTTGTAATCTAAACACAGAGCACAGAGCCTCTGAGTCACTCTGCAGCCATTCAAACAAAATCTCTAAATTCTTTGACAATGATGCCGTAAATCTTCTCTGCAGAACACGCAGACTTCTGCAGCATCCTAAAATAACGCACGTAACACGTGTGAACTCATTTTGGGTGTGTGCGTTGGGGTGGGGTGGGGGGTGGGTTGCTGGGAGTAAAATATGTGTGAAAAATCTCATACTCACACTTACCAACTGAAGCACGTCTTCATCCTTTGGCATAATGGAGAGCTCCAACACATTCTCACTGTAGGGCACATGCAACGAAAAGAGACAACAGCAAGGGTAAGAGGTAATGACTTCACCGCCATAATTTAAACCTCTTGCTTGTTATAGTAAATACCTTTTTTTTATTAAGCATAGGATAATGAATCAGGGTCAGCAGGTAATCTAAACTGAGGGCTCTCAATTCACTTATTTCTGTGTAAAATTTGAGCATTAAAATTGCTGAATCTCTGTTGCATTATTTGAAAAAAAAAAATGCCAATAGGCCAAGTAAACAAGTATATTACTAAGTGTAAAGTGATGTACTTGCTCCCACATTAGCCTTTAGATATGATTTGGACGCACCACAATACTCTAGTTATTTTCTTATCTCAGGGTGAACCAAGTCATTCCTGTTGCTATCCAGCTTGGCTTATAGCCCGATGGTAATCAGGTGAGCATGGAGATATGCTCGAGTCAGTCCACAGTGTCACATGCTAAACACAACCAGCTAAACAAGTAGAAAATTGTCTCCGGCTCCAATAATTCAGGAGGCATTCTAGTTGTCGTTTTCCTTTAGAAGTCTAGTAGCAGATCTTACTATAGTAGGTCTTACCTGTTCTGAATGAGGGCAATCACCTGCGAGTACGTCTTTCCTAGAATACTTTCTCCATTCACTTTCACCAGCCGATCCCCTGGCGGACACAGACAGATAATCATATTACACATGATTATAATACATTTGAGAACTTGTCAAGTCTGACCTTTAAAGCAGGTGGACATAATAATGAAACTGGGCAAGGGACAATTTCCCTCAAGGAAGGATCAAAATAATAAATGTAATGTACCACATTTTGAATAATTGACTATGGGGTGTCCAATTTCAACAAAAGCAAAAACAAGAAGGTAAAACATTAAGCAAATCACTTGTATTTGCATAAGTCAGCCATACAAGCCAGACCTAATTTAGTCTTGCACTTACAAAAGCAAAGCGTGTGGTGTTCAGTGTCTTATCTTTGAAAAAAAAAAGTGTATCAATGAAATTAAAATGGCTTTCAAGTTTGTTTGTTTTTAACTTACCTGAATAACAACATAAAAACAAACAGGTACATTTAGCGCAACTCAGCTTTTTGTGAACCAAGGCCTCAAGCAAAGGCGTCCAATATGCACTTACGGCGATTTCATGCAAGCCAAAACACATACAAAATGCTTGCAGGGTGTGTGTTTGCATACATTCGAAGCAGTGTGCAACTTTGTGGATGCAACAGCCTGTGTTAAATTGCGCCACTGCTTTGCTGCTCTGCTGTAGCAGAAATACACAACAGGGAAAGTTCAGATCCACTGAGCTCTCATTGTGTAATAACTCCTGTCCAATGAAGAGCAGCGCTTCCCATAAACTTGTTTTTATTGTTGGTCAATCTCGCTCTGCACGCTCATGTCATTATGCACCTCATATTTGCAGCATCACATGACCAGCACGCTCTCCAACAGATTTCCAATGCAAATCATGACGTTCAAACTCCTGCACAACATGTTCCTTTTACCTGTGCACAAGCCCGCCTGATGGGCCGGCCCCTTTTCTCTCACATTCTTCACAAATATGGTGTCCATTGGCTCCAATTGACCTTTCTCAAACCCTGGACGACAGAAAGCAAAGAAGCGGAAATGCAAAGATCAGGATATGTATTGATTCAGTTAACACAAAAAGAAATGTACTTATGTGTACACATTTTATAGATACATGTATCAATAACACATCCATGTAACCAGGCATGCAATAATCCAAACACTGTAAACAGTAGTCAAACAGTAGTAAAAGACTTCTAAATAAAATTACTTTCAGAGTGAAGTAATCCATTAGTTTACACATTAAAATAGCATGCACACATATAAGTAAATTCATACGTGTACCTATAAGGATGTGACACTGATATACAGATATATTTTCTGCTCATATTTGCTTTGTGATTAGTTTATGAATGTCACCTAGGAGTCCACCACAGGCTGGTGGTTTCATAAGAGCTACACCAAATCCTTCAGAAGTAAACCTGTACGCTCAAACA
Organism: Bujurquina vittata; assembly: GCA_015106715.1. Lineage (NCBI taxonomy): Eukaryota > Metazoa > Chordata > Actinopteri > Cichliformes > Cichlidae > Bujurquina > Bujurquina vittata. The sequence continues at coordinate 40,095 of VUQK01036544.1, read as the reverse complement.
AATCTTCTGTTTCTCTACAGCAGTGACTGCTGACGATTTCTTTCGGTGCCCATCGGATTTTTAAAGGCACTGTTTTCAGATGAGCAGGGTGGCTAATGTGTGCACATTCACCTCACAAGAGAAAAAGTCCCAGAAGGAGACTATGAATGAATATGCTGCAAAAAAATAAATAGATAAAAAATCTGCAATGTGGCGACTCCTAGTGAATAAAGGAGCGGCTGAAAGCAGCACTTGTTGAGATGTTTAATGACAAAAATAATGAACATCTAACTCAAAACTAATGTAAATGATTTTTTTTTTCTTTAGGGAACATAAATGATGTGAGTGCACATTTATTTAAGCAAAATTCAATGTTCTTATTGGTAATAAGTGATTTTTAAAAAAAGCAAACAAAAACAAAGCATGTGCTGTTTGCTGTGAAGTTTTTCAGCATCCAGAAGCGAGGAATGCCAAAAAAAGAAAAGGATAACCAGGGGTCTAACTGCAGGTGGACTTTAGATGTAGTAATCAATAGTGTCCTGTAGGTGGCATATAAAGGCTGCAGAACAGAGGCAGCAGTACATACAGTACAGTCCTGTCTCAATTACATCATCATTATCCCGCTATAGTAAGGTTTAATTGGAGCCCTAATAAAAGACTGAGAAGGAAAAAAAATAGAGACAGCTCACCCTTTCCATTACCGTTCTCCTCATCCTGCAGACAGAAAGACAGAATTACAAGAATTATTACTGTAAAAGACATTTACTGTTGTCTTTGTAATCACAAACACATTTGTTAGGATGGTCTTTGGCCAGGTTTTAAAAGTAATAGACGGGGAGAGATCTGATAGCGAGGGCTAAACTGTTCCACGTGCAAAGAAAAGTCGAGATGTGATGCAATGCAAGCCCGGTCCCTAGAGCGCCACTAAAAAAAAGGTTTTATTTTTACAAATGTGGGAAAGGCTGCTAGTTCAAACGCTGAGGGAAAATTCCCTGTGTACAAAGATTTGAATGAAGGAAACTGGCTGTACCACATGGGAAATTTTGCAACCAATAATAATAGCTTCTAACTGAATTTTTAACATTTAGACAAAACTGAGGGAAAAACAAAGCCTATCACAGCTTTGCCAGACAGGAATACTACCAAGTGCTGATTCAGGGTTTATATCGTGTAAGAGAAATGCCTCAAACATGGTGCTGTCGTCAGGGTTTCACAGCAGAAGCCCTTATGCTCCTGGTTTAAACCCTGACATTTCAGCATTATACAGCTGAAACTGGTTCGAGCTTTGGCCACAGGTCTCAACCCCACGTGAACCTTTTCCCAACACAAACCACAATGTGGAAGGATGACTCAAATGATATTGACTATTTACAACTTTTCCCCCCACATGCTGGTGACTTCACTGACACCTTACACCAAACCTCCTGACACTGACCTGTTTGTTTTTATGAGTGTTTAATGTTGCAGCTCCAGCACAGAAACTGACTATCAGGTTAGACAATCTGCAGGTACTCATGACATCATACACGCAGTGAAGCAAATAAAGGTGTGGACAGTGAGAAACGAGCTGGTGAGATTTGATAGCTGCAGCTTCCTTGATCACCTACACAAACACACACACACACACACACTAAGCTGAGTGGACAGTTTGCGGTTGGGGCACGGTGGGCTGACTGCTGCCTGGCTTTATGCTGCGCTGAGTGGGCTCATTCCGGGGCTCTGCAGACAATGGTGGAGGGTTTAGAGGCAGAGAAAGGATAGCTGCCGACCCCAGAATAGAACTCGGAGCTGGGGACACTTAGCGTCCAGCCAGTCCCAATTTCACTGCATCCGGAAGGAGACGGCGGGCACAAGAGTCTCTGCTAGGGAGTCCATACATCAGGAAAACTACTCATCCCTTTATTTCTGCAGCTACACAGCATCCATACATGCTTTGTTGTTTATAAGGTACATGCCATTTTCCAGGGATATAAAACACAAAGGATTTATCTGTAACGCAGCAATATAACACATTATAGGTCCTAAATTCAGTACTAGGATCCCAGTTACTGATCAAATCATCATGTGTTACATGAATTCTTAGAAAACAGTTCTTAGTTCAAAGGTGGCAAATATGTACATTACTTGGAATTTATTGCTCAACAGGGAACAATGTGACAGCCATGTGCAAAAAGTGCACAGGTCATTACTCACGGGAGAAAAGAATGTGTTAACACACAGCTAGCAGCTAAAGACCATAGTCCCAGATTTACACTCAGGGGGAATTTATTTTCAATTCTAATTGAATACTTGGTGTTCAATTAGTATTGTCAACGGGGTCAATTTTTGTTACTTCTCCAAACACAGAGACTCTTTAGGCGAACGTAACAAGTAACAGAAGGTCTGATGTTAGCCTTATTTAGACTTTTTTTAAATTAGTTGGTGGATGATTGAAATATACAAATATTAATACTACTTATAAAAGATACAGGGGTGAGTATTTCTGCTTATATGTATGGTGTATGGTAGTGTAGTGCCAGTGTTGCAATAGAGTTATGAAGACAGTGAAGGATTCTGTTAGAACCACAACCCTTAAGACTTTCAGGACCCGCAGACACCCTGAAATGAGAGTCACAGACCCTGTAAACCTCTACTAATTGGACTCTATGAGGTTAATTTGGGAGGCTTCCATGAAGCCTCTTCAGAAAAGAACAGCGGGCTCTGTGAGTCCGACTGCCCAAAAACAACATGTGATCCTCGTCCCTTCTGAGGCAGAGGAGACAAGGACAGAACCAGGGCCAAAGGCCAGTAGTGGGCCTATTGTCCAGGGCCAGCATGGTACGGCCTGGCTGCCAGCGAGTGGTACCAGGATAAGACAACGGATCTCATTCAATCTGTGTTCCTATCTGCAGCTGCTGGATGGTGGGGTGGTATAAAAATAATAGAGGCCTTGTTTCAGCTGGCTCACCCCACCCTGGCCTCCACATCCCTTAGCTTCACATCTGGAGACGTTTGCCCCCACACCTCAAAGAGCTAAATAACCAGTCAGGCTCATTTCACAGTACCAGCACAAGCTTGAATTCATCAGAGACAAAAACAGGCATGTGAAACAAACAGGAGTAAAATGGAGGTTCCTTTTTTATATATATATAATTTTCAAAATGTGAAAATCTAAGCTGCTGTCTTTGTTTTGTCTCCAAATCTTGTGCCCCTCTTCCTTTAACAGCTTGGTTTCCTCACCGTCTGCTGTCTCTAATCAGCCAGGCTTGTTTTCTCCCTTTGTCTTTGTGCTCATTTTGCTCAGCTCAACCTCGCTGACCTGCAGCCGTACTATGATTGGCTTTATCTCCAAGCTCAAATTGGCTCTCTCCTGAGTTCGGGGAGTTAACGTTAAGCCCTTCAATACCCCTTTTAAATGCCAGCTAGGATGAAATGGAGACCATGTGTACTATAAAAACAAATACAAAGGACTTAGCGACACTAAGCACTAAAGTACAAATGGTAATTTTAAACACAATTCAACACTTGTTAACATTTTGAAGGTCCAGCAGACATCTATAGGTCTCACCTTGAGGTTGGTGTGCAGGGAGGACTCTGGTGGGTAAACGATGAAGTGGCGCAGTGTGAAACCAAAACCCTGGGAGTTCTTATGGAGAACCAGCGTCCGGGGACCCTTCCAGCCCATGCCGACCCCCTCCCTTCCCGGCCGGGTCGCCATCGGCGGCCGAGGGTTGTCACCGGCTGAGGAGAGACCATCCCTGCGCCCCTTAGCCTGTTACACAGAGAGGGACAGATTCAGTTAAACATATTATCCACAGCAGTAAAAGCCATTTTTCCCCAAAATTCTGAGAAAGACAAAAAAAAGAGCACATTTTGCTGTTTAATAAGTTAGAATTTAGGCTTCTGACAACATTTAAGTGTGACAAAATCAGATGAATGTGAATAAGGGCTGTTTTTTAGTTAAGAGTGCAACCTTTACATATGCAGAAAATCTAAAAAAGCATTATCTATGTGGGCATGTGTGCAGCCTTAGCGACAGCCTTGTGAAATAAAACAGAGGAAAATAGAGAAATGAATTGTTTAATATCAGTTCTTCCCCATTATTCACACCAACACTAGAGAAACGCTGCAGTTTTCCAGATTTATGGCTTACTGGAAAAGCACAAGGTGCCTCTGTACTCAGTGACATTAAGCCCGCCACTGCTGGATATTTGATTAACAGCTTCCTTATTAAGTCCTGTATGCACCCAGCCTCACAACAACAGTCAATAAACACACCTGAGGGGGGCGACTGTTAGCAAGAGGCCACAGTTTGGACTACAGTGACCTTGGTCTTAATGATAGGGAGAGAAGGTCCAGAGGGACTCAAGAGTGGAGAATACAGGCAGATTTCAACAGAGCTCTCTAAATATCTAATTTCTGCTGCCAAGTAAATAAGTCCGGTGAGCTTAGCTGACAGACACACGTGAGAACTATCACCCGCCTGCTGCCCCAACGACCCACATCTGTCAGTCAAACACAATCACCTGACCAAACAGACAGGAGTGGGAAGGAGGGAAAGGAAGAGGGAGGGAATCTACATATCAGCCCAGATCTCGAGTCTGCTGCACACCGAGTCACTGCAAAACCTTTCTTAGTAAAACTGAACTCACTACACTCTCACACTCTCCCACACTTAAAAGCAGTATAATGACTGGTCCTACCAAGTCAGCCCAGTCTTTCAGTCACTGTGCCGTGCTTGGATTTTGCCTAAAGCTGCAATTTTCTGCATACTGATGATAAAAATAACTTGATTTGAAGAATTCTTAGCATGCACTCAGATAATGGCAAAGTTATACTCAAAAGAAATAAAGAAAAAGTCATCTGGTCTCTGCATGTTACCGATGGATACTACAGCATCACAATGCAATGCACAGCAAAAAATAGCAACTGAACATTTTTAAATAGCTCCAGAAAGATAAAATATAAACACCTGTATAGCACTTCTTTTTAGTAAAGAGGTCAAAAAAGGGAAAATTTCTTAGACAACTCAAGCAATAAAGTAGGATTTGTAAACTCTTTGGACTTCTTGTCAGAAAATGTTTGCAATTTTAAACATGTATTAAAAGTTTAATTGATTGGTTTCATTAATTAAAGATGAGGTCTCACGCAGCTACAAACAAGCCAAGAGCTGCACGGGGAACTTAAATCATGTTGGACACATCTTTACGCCTACGCACTGTTTTGGTTATATCCACCGTGAGCTCAGGAGGAGACTGTATTAGAGTAGACAATGAAATGTTATCGAATCTCCCTCCAGTGATTAATAAAATGATAGCAGTGGTAAAGGTTGCCAAAACAAGTTAAAACAGTTGTTAAATGCTAGCTTCATACAGTCTGTATATAGTCTTTCACACACGAATCGGGATAATATTAATTTCCCTGTAATATTTTAAGGTTTTACTGTTTCCTTGTTAACTTAAGTGACATGAATGAAAACAAGCCTATACATTTTCACACATTACATTGTGGAAGTATCTTTGATTTTCAGCAGCACAGTTGGTGCAGTGGTTAGAACTGCAGCTTCAAACTGTAACGGGGGGTCTTATTCTCCCTGTGACTGTAAGACTATAGAGCAGCTAAAAATTGGCAGTCTGATTCCAAGTGTATGAATAAAAATAATGAATTGATTTGTACCTCTGCACCCAATTTTATTCCTTTTTAAGGGTCAAATTTGCACCGCTAAAAGGGCAGTAACCCTAGGAGATACCACGCAAATGACCTGAAGATACAATAAGGTGGCTTAATTTCTAAGTATGCAAACCACAAATCAGCAGAGTCCACAGATGTGAATACGTATGTTATTATAGGTGTGTTTTGATGTGAATGTCACTTTACACAAACTGTATTTTTCCCACTTGCATAATGTAGCCAAAAAAAAAGAAGAGTGAATGCTTTAGGGTTCGCATTAGTCAAACCACATTAGGTGCATGAAATAGGTGCGACTGTGCCCTCAAAGTCAAAATCCTAAACCTTTTTGAGCTTCATCTGATTCTGTTATTGTGCATGTTTTCTTGTTAGTGGGTCAGAGGTCAGCATGTCTAGATTAAACATCCTAAACGCCTGCCGATCCACAGCACACTGACATGCTTACATCCAAACACAGCAACACACACATGCTTGTTCTGGCAAGTCTCTACATGGCCACGCAACAACAGGAAGTGGCAGGCTAGATGCAGGAAGTGGGACAGCATTGTGGGGCGGGATAACCCGACAAATATAACCGCTCAGAGGCATGCAGGCACGTCCATTCTTCACCCCTCTTTCTTCTTCCTTCCATTCTCTCTCTTTAACCTCTCCTCCCTTCCACATCTTCTTCCTCTCTCTCTCCACTTCTATTCATGCAGTGGAAACCTGGCTCTGCTGACTTTTACCACACATGTTCCTTTCCTCTGATTTCGCATTCCATCGAGGGGAAAAAAGAAACCAAAAATAAGTCTGAACGTATGGATGTTGACGTATGTTGGAGAAAATGCTCTCAGCAAAGTAAAAATGGACTTTTGGTTAATCTTGGCTATTTTCCATAGAATCACAAATAGCATTTTGGAATACATAATGTGCATGTTTTCCAGACTGTGATATCCATAGACACTAAAAGCCGGAGCTTTAGTCTGGCAGTCTAAACAATGTAAAGTAACCCTTGTATTTTCTAAGAGAGGCATGCAGCGAGGCCTATTATGCGGCATGAGAACAGCATAAAGAGGTGCGTGAGGAAGGCAGAGGAGTGCTTGGAGTGTCAAATTAAAATGATAAAGAAAAAGAAAAGACCAAGAGAGAAAAAAAAGAGGAAATGAAAGAGCAATGGGGTGAAAGGAGGAAGAGACACACTGAATTCCTCAGAGGGAGCGGTTTGGTTTTGGACAAGTTGAAACACATACACAGCAACTGGCACAGGAGGGGAGGGAGCGCAGATAGAGTGAATGAGAGGAGAAGGATGAGGAGAGAAAAAGACTGAGAGAAGGAGGAGTATCGGGCTCCAGCGAGGGACAGGCTCCAGCACGCCGGTTTCGACCACATGGCCCCTCCCGGCACTGAGAATACTGAACCCTGTGATTACCCAAAACACACAGGGTCTGCCTGGGTCTCTGAGCCAGGAGGACTGTTTCCCACTCTGCAGCTCTGGACCGTGTGGGCTGTGTGTTTCTGATCGGCCATTCCATCTAGAATCAACCCATTCTCCCTAAAGCAGGACAAACCCCTCTCAGTGTCCTCTCAGCGTGATTCAACCAGGTTCTTCTGCCACCACAACCAAAAAAAAAGGAGAAAAAAACCCCTTTAAACTTGCTGACAGGCCTCTCCAGGACAGGACACTCAGTTTAAACAACAAGGCACTTGGAAAATTGTTTCTGTGGTTTTTCAGTCTAATCTTGACTTCCTACGCAGGCTGGAGACACAGACGAGGGAAACCTCGCTCCTGTTTTGCTGAGAAAAGAAGACATTTGGTATTTCCTGCCCTCCAAGTGGGAATTTAAAGTGGTTAACACTGGTTTTGCCTAAAGAAGTATTACCTGCTGAGGCTGATCGCAGTAACAAATAAATGTAACACAGAGCCCTGAAGGATCCTATCATCACCTTAAGATGATGTCACTAAAATACAAACAAAAAATGCTTCACTGGAAACAACTGAATATGCAGAGAAGCGTGTAATGTCACACCACAGCTTCCTGCTTTGAGTGTTTATTGGGTAAAGTGGTGTGCGTTGACAACACAAAGCAGCCTGAGGACATTTTCCTCCTGATTTCAATTAAGAATCATATAATTAAAATGAAGGACTGACAAGACAAGAAAAGGAGTTGCTCTATATCTATAAAATGCAGAGGAAATGTTGGATGTTTAAATTGCAGCGCCAAAATTTTAGAGCCTCATCAGCTTTATTAGAGAATAAAAACGCTAAAAATAAACAGCAGCAGTGATAATCTTCCCTGAAATCCCGTAATAAAGGATTTTTGATTTGTAAGAGGCTTTTCTAGGATATGACAATATTGTAAAGCTGACGACATAATCGTCAAGAACAGCGTACGTGTGGGGTAGCACATGAACCCACAGACACACACTCCTGTCCTCACTCCATCCAGAAGTAAAGCAGTACAGAGGAATGCAGTGACTGTCAGGGAGCCCGGCTCCTGCTAAAACCCCAGCAGGACAGAACAATAATGCTCTTTTAAACAGCTGAGAGCTGCAACCTGTTTGAAAAGTGGAGCTTTGCGGCTGTTACAAATGCTGACGAGCCTTTAATCCCAACGGTCATAGCTGTCTGCGTCCGCAGCCTGGAGCCGAGCTGCCAAGAGGGAACGGGAGAGGGACAGTGAAAAGCCAAACCATCTCATCCTGATAATTCCTGGACTCACCGGCCACACACACGGAGCGCTCCCCCACCTCTGCACTTCTAAAAGCATCCTAACATGTCATGAGGGTGCACGAGAAAAGCCGACTGTACTGTCTTGACACAATACACCTTTTAAAACCCGTTGGATTCAAATACTGTGCCACCTCTCCATAATTTACATAACAATACGTTCTTTGGGCCATAAATCGTAAAGTGCTTGTGAGTGTGCGAGAATACAGAATGTGTGCTGATAAACCAGTCCAACCCAACTGTCAGCTCAACCAGGCCAACAGGTGATGATGCAATATCTGTTAAACAGGATATTTAAAAAAAAAACCTTGAATAGCAAAACATGCCTATTTGTCCAACTGAAACCTGTCTCACTGGCAGCAGTGAGGGTCACTTAAAGCTATTTTTATTCAGTCCTAGGCCTACAATCATTTCCAGGAGTTTTAGAATAACTTTTACAGCATGACTTGATAGCTCAGTGGGAAGCAGCACATGGCAGTTAGTGTATGACGTGGGTTTAAATCTGACCAGGGACTTTTTAAAAAATCCTTGCTGTCTCTTTTTTTATACTTTAACAAAGAGGGGAAAGTGCCACAAAAACTCTATGCTTTATCACATTCAGACATCTGAGGCCCTTTTGACAGATTTTCATCTTTACAGCTTGTGAGGGTATTGTGGTAGGGATGGCAGCTGAAGGTAAAGAAAAAATGCCACATTGAAAATACAAATAAAAAAAACAAAGAAGCATGGAATGTACCAATCCTGTGATCCCTCACAGGGAATAAATCTTAATGATAATACAGCCGATAAAGATGCCAGACATACGATGGGATTTAGAGATAGTGAAACTGCATATTTCAACAGCATAATAGATAGCGACATCTAGGTGGAACTCCTATTCCTCTTCCCTACACACACACACACACACACACACACACACACACACACACACCTCAATATGCCACACATTCAGAAAACATAAACAGTATACAGTGTCTGTTTGTCCCAGCTGTGTCCATACAGCCTCTTCTTCTCCTACCCCCACACTCACATTCCTCATCATGGCATTTCCAAACTGTGTCAGTGAGTCAGGGGGTAGGAGAAGGGGGGGATGGTGAGGACCATTAAAAAAAAAATTAAAAAATCAGAAAAATGGGATGCAGTATCCCACATAAATGCTCACAGTTAACTGAGATCACATGAGGAAGTAATGCCCTATATTCTGAGGGCATCTGGGGGGGGGGGGGGGGGCCCAGCCGGGCCCCCAAAAAAG